>QRFJ01004928.1:288371-311024 GCA_006176705.1 Cocos nucifera | reverse complement strand
GACTTATCATAGCCATAACAATTATGACTAACCTAGTGGCATGGTTAGCTCGGATTATTGACCACCTCAAATTAGAACTATGTCAATAGATATGATCAGGTAAGTGAGACCAATGGAAGGGATATGCCATTAACTCATATAAGAACGCATTCAGATCGAATAGCTTTCAATTAAAAATCAGTCGGTCATATGTGCCAAACTTACCTTAGACACCTAATTGTTGAGTCAGAACCAATTGGGTTAGCCTACAATCCAAACTCTAACCTCTGAGCCTAATTAGGTCTTGCTTGATCGTGACTCAATCTTGACCCAGACTTAATCCTATTAGGTTGGTCAATTTAAGCATTGTTGATCCCATCTAATCAACTCTTGATTCGGTTTGATCAATCGCTTAGACCTAATTGAGCTACCCAAGCTCGAACCTAGTATTATGAATATGTCTTAGATCTGAAATTCTTAATTTTAAATTTAATTAATATTTTATAATATTAATTTTTAATTAAGTAGGGTTCATAAACAAAATATGCACAATAAATCCTAAAATTTTAGGATTTAGGGTTTTGCAGAAAGTAAGTTTTGGGTTTCTGATTAAGGACGCAGCACCCCTACACATCATAAGAATACCCCATTGGATGGGAGGAGAGAGCCTTTAAATCCTTCTTCGTTCTTATGATCGGATGGCTAAGAGGAATGCCTTAATCAGGAACATGTAATACTACAAAATAGTTTTAGATCTATATCATATATCTTATATACAAATTAGATCTAATCATAGCATATTTTGCATACATCTCATGTATCGAATCATGCATATTTTTATATATAAATTATCTTATAATAATCTAAAAAATTAAATTTAAATTGATCTTATCAAAATAAACTCTAATCTAGACAACTATATAGAACTATTCTACAACTAGTCTAGACATGCATCAATCATATCTCATACGATGTTTAAAATTAAATAATTTTTATTTACTATTTTTTTAGCTATTATTATAATAATTATAATATCAAAAAATAATAAATAAATAAATCTAAAATATAATTTAATTAAATTAAATTATAAACATGTAAGACTATTCTATAGAACTATTCTATTTTAGAACTAGTCATGCATATTTTCTAATCTTAGATCCAAATCATTTAATTTTAATTTTTTTCTGATTTCAGATCTGATCACATCTCATATGACATCTAAAATTACTTATTTTTTAATTAAAATAAATTTAAAATTAGATCTAAATACTTTTTAGAACCATGGCTCTGATATCAGTTAAAGAAAAATCCTGATTTTTCGAATCAGATTCGTTCAGATCTGATCGGATCAAGAGATATATTTTAAAATTTTTTCTCTTTGATCCAAATTAGATCTAAAATATTTCAAATCTGATTCTTATTATTTTAATAATAAAAATAAAATTTATATAAATTAAATTTAATTTAATTTACCTTGATGTAGGATAATCCTATTACCCGTTGATGATCCTGTAAGCAGCGAAAGATTCTGGATCTAGCCACGCAAGTGCCTGAGCTCTACCGGTATTCACTCAGGTAGAATCTAGAGATCCTCTTCTTCTCTATCTTATCTCCAAAAATTAGATCTAAATCTGATTTGGAGGATCTTCAAAACACCTTTCGAAGATCAGCAATTGTCCTTTGCAGCAGCGCAGCCTTCTAGCTTTCTATCGCCTTTCTCTCATCTTGATTGCACCAACTAAGATCCTAAACTCCTTTGGGCATGAAGAGGAGAGGGAGAAGATGGACTTGGCATAGAGGAGGGGAGGAGAGGCAGCCTTGGGACGTGGGAATTTCAATTCAATTTCAGATACTCCTTGAGTTGGGCGTAGGATCTTATTTATAGACTATGCGTGATCCAACTCCTCTTCTTCCCAACCAATCACAATCCTTTGTGAAATCAGATCTAAATCTGATTGATGGAAATAGAGTTTCTTGGATTTCTCCTTAGATGGCGTCTAAGATCGATCAAATTTGGTTCTTAGGAGAAGTCTAATCGGAATCCAAAAAGGAGATGGAGTCCCTGTCCAACAGAGACTCCTGAGCGCCTCCAACTTGGGCACACGCCAAGGGTGGTGTGCACCCTCCTCCTTGCCAAGTTTTGACAGGAGGACAAGCCCCCATCAGCTCTCTAATAGGTGCGTGACACGTGGATAGAAGTCAAAGTATCAATGGTCAATATTTGACCAGTCAAAGGTCAACTTTTGATCAAAGTCAAAGGACGAAAAATGGCAGGTGACCAAAAATGGCAGGTATTGTCTTACAAAATAAGACAACCCTTTTCTAACCTAGACAGACTCCAGTCATACCAAGTAAAGGCCTTTAATCGAGCACAAACTCTTTTGGCTTAGTCAGGACAACTATTTATGATAGTAAAAGAAAAACATTAGGTTCAATCGAGTGCTAGCACGATTTTCTTGAACCTAATTGAATCTCATTCAGATTAATTAAACTGGATCAGTTCAATTGATGATCACCAAATTCAAATTTTTATTTGTGTGATCTAGTTAGGTTCAGTTCTGTATGGTTATGGGATATGTCATGATCTCTATCATCGACATCATCGAAACTTCTTTCGATGGATCAGAACTCTTCTGATTCGAACAGCTAGAATGATCGATCATCTAAATCATTCTAATTGCTCCCAAAATCCACCAGTGACACCTAGCAGTATATGGTGGCAACCCATCAGAGCTGAATGCGAACCTCTTGGTGCAGCTACCTATGTGATTAAGTTCTTCTATCTTGAGCCCCGATCAGATTAGGGTTAAGGTAAACTCGTCAAACCCTAGTCTCTGTCATATGATGTAATCATTCGATTCAAGTTCGATGTGAAAATCTAAATAAAAACTCTTTCTATTATTTCACTCTACCATGGCCATGGGCTTCTGGACTTAATTCTCATGATCATCATAGGGCTGCTCCTCTACCACCAAGGTAGATAGATTCCATCTTGATGCAATCCAGTTTTTACAATGAATATGCTATAGCCAACATACACCTCAGGATTTCAAATGGTTAGGAGATCGAGTTATGATGTAGTCAAACTATAACACCCTCAAGGTGAACTACCGATGCACCTTAGGTCAAAGAACCAGACACACCACTACAGCATCGAGTCAATCATTGACGAGAAGGTAGACTTTCTAATGACTACTCGAGGTGGTCATGCTCAGTGCCCTCATTCTCTAACGAGTACCTGTACTCTCGCTCCGGTATCTCCACACCATAGATTCAAGACTCATCTACTAAAGAAAAGCGATTGTACACCAACCTTTCGGATCAATCACCATCCTTGTGATGATCCAATGGTCGGAAGCATTTTATGAGTTAATAATGATTATTCATGTCTTAAATTTTCAACTCTTGAAAATATGAATTATCATTACCATTAACTCAAAGGATGTATCACAGACACTAAATACACATATGTGATAGAAAATAATCTATTTTATTGATTTTAGTCAAAATTATAATTTTGGTCCTAGAAGTGTATTACAAGTGTCAGCCAATTCTAGCTTATAAGGCACATATATCTAATATTAGACCCTTAAGAGAGGGTATTTTGGTAATTTTTAGGAGAAAATGGGCGTTGATTGGTTGCAGCTCATAGAAAGCCCAGTCCAGCATGGTCCATGAGCACAGTAATGCACGATCCAATGGATGTGGTCGCTACTGGTGAAGATCCAATGGTGGGGGTCGTTTCCAACTTTGATTCGATTTCTCAGCTCCACTACGTGCGATTCGACGGCTCCAAATGCTCTAGATGAAGATCCAACAGCTAGAGTTTGCCCATTTCTTGATCCAACGGCTAGTGTTATTTTCTTTTTTGATTCAAAAATCCTTCAGCCCATCTGCACGATCCAACGGCCACGTGCGTCCCAAAGCTTGATCCGACGATCCAAAAAGCTCCCGACTTGATTAAAATATCCAGCGGTGATCTAACGGCCCAATCTTCTCTAGATAAACTCCATCGAATGACCAAAAATTAATTTGAGTGGATCTAGACTTTTAAAACTCTATTTTTGATGATTTTTGGACCGTTTGATCAGAATTTAATGGCCAAAATTCAAGAAACTCAATAGAACGCATCCAGGGGCTATTTTAATCCAATTTTAACTCAAATTTCTTCATATTTTATCAATCAGAACTCTCCTTAGTCCCATATTGCCTACAGCAAAGATCTTCAGCCCTCCAACACCTATTTAAAGGATCTCAGGCCATCAAATCAATTATCTTTGATCATGAAAAGAAGTTTGGTAAAGATTAGAGTCATGCTTGGATTAAAGACTGCTTCAAGACAATGGGTACTGTGAAGAAGAGCTGGCTTGTACACCATCTCAACATCGATGCCGATCCAAGATCAGAGATCAGCTTTTAATTTTTTTTAAAAAATTTTATGTATTTAAATTATGAACTTTTAAATTAATGCATAATTTATTTTTATGCACTTTAAATTCAACTTTTTATTTTTAATTATAATTTAATTTTTATACTTTAATTATTGCTTTTTATTTCATTGCAAGTAGATGCTAAAATCTAACTAGCAGATCTTATTACCAAATTTAATTTTCTATATTATTTAATTTTTATCTTTTATTTATAATTCTATTTTTTGACTTTGAAATTTTTTTTAAATCTTTTTTTTCTAAAAATCAAAGATTTCAAAACTAAAATACTGCCTTCTCTATACATTCGACCCGATTCACTACTTTCTATCTATTTTTAATTATTTTAAAAAGTTAGATTAAACTGATAAATACGGTATTTTAACGATAACATCGTGCTCTTATCAGACTTTCCGAAGATCAGTGAGGGTACTATGTTCCTACCAAATGGATTGAGCTATGAGATCAAGAGCAGCAGAACGGTCAGCTTGAAGCTCCATGATAGAATAGTAAAGAAGTTGGGTGAGGTCCGATACATATCTAACTTTAAAAAAATCTAATCTCAATAAGCAGACTGGATTTGACCAACTTCAGATGAAAAGCTGATGGAGAAATCCTGAAGGTCATGCACGATAGTAGAATGGTGCCAAGAGAAAGAAAGTACGAAGAATATTATCTCATGTTAAAGAGCTCGGTATAAGGTGGAGATGGATCGAGCATGAGATAGGAGACTTAGGAGGATGAGAGGCAGCATCCCAGAGTGAAGTTTCTATTACCGCAGGAGGCTACCCCAAGCTGATCTCAAATTAGGAGGGTCACAGTAGTCGATGAAAGTAGGATCGAGCAGCCTAGCTCGACTTTCACATTTATCCATCCATGATCAGCAGGCATGCCCTAGGGTATGTGGGCGAGATGGATCACAGGCTCTCAGAGATAGGTGGAGGCTGAATATCTAGTCAAGATGAAGATTGTTAAGAAAAAGATCTTGAATTCTTTCATAATAAGCTCACAGTAAGGTCTAGGATAATGAATGAAGTCCAACGAGCCCAAGAACAGTTCAAACGGAGTCTAGACGGAGAAGATATGTGCGAAAGAAGGTCAGAGCGGGTAGCCAACCTTCAGACCCATCGGAGGGGCCCACAGGCAGCACCAGATGGCGGCAGTGCAGCCCAAACTAGCCGCACATGGTGGTGTTGGGCCAGCTGCATGTTGGGCCAGTCGAGCGGGCGCGCGGGGGCGCACGTGGGCCACGCAAGCATCGAGCCCACGCAGTGGAGAGCAGTCCACCATGGACCGCTAGCTCATGAGCGCCCGCATGGACCCCTAACTCATTTCCCTTTTCATTTTGCATAATCCACGGCATTATTTGATGGACCGATCATGATCGAACTGCTCAGAGCAGAGCCGATCACGATCGAATGATTGGGATTTGATATGGCCTTGATCTGGCGTGATGGCCCTCTTCTTTACGTGATCGATGGTTGGGAGAGCTTTCGATCTTGATCTAACGGTCTGAGATCGATCCAAGCCTGATCAGGACTGCCATTGCGTGATCCGATAGCCCAGAAGAGAGTTGGTCATGATCGGATGGTCCAGATGCGATCTCAAGTGTGTTTAGAACTGAATTTTTTATTGGAATACTGTTTTTAAGTTTTTAGAGTTTATATAACCTCGATTGACGAACCATTTGTTGCGTTGGAAAGTTGGTAATGTTTCGGAGGTGATGAGAGGTTTTTAAGAGATTTCAGAGAGCTTTTGTAAGAGTTTTAATGCTTCTTATTGAGAAACTCTTGTGCAAGGGTTGGAAAATTTCTCTTGTATTATTTGGTTTTCTCTCTCATAGTGAAGCTTTATATGTCCCATGGAGACGAATCTTTGGGCTGATCTAAGTACTTGATTGTATTCTTATTTTTTTTTTCTTTCTATTGTAATACACCGGTACTAGATCCTTAATAAGTAGTATCAAAGTAGCTAATATCCTAATAAATTGATATCAAAGTCAGACAGTACCAGAGCGCAAATTGCAATAGTGCATAGAGATAGAAGAATATAGAAAAGATAAGTACAATCAAGATGAAGATCAACAAGTTCGATGGAAAGGGCAATTTCTTCTTATGGCAAGCAAGAATAAAGAATGTCCTCATCCAACATGGATTGATCGACGCTCTCTTGAACAACGAGATACCAGCTATAATAAAGGGGAAGGATTGAAAGTGGATCCAGATGCAGACGGTGAGCACAATCCACTTATATCTAGTGGATGATGTCGTGATCCATATACTTAGTTAGACTTTTTCGATGGTGCTATGGTCGAAGCTCGAGGAGTTGTACATGGTGAAGTCACTCACCAACATGCTATTCCTTTAGAGATAATTTTACCTACTATGGATGGACGAAGGTCAAAGCGTGCGAGAGCATTTATCCAACTTTCAGAAGATCCTCACCGACCTCCTCAACATTAGCAAAAAAGTTAAGAAGAAAATCAGGGCGTTGGTCTTGCTAGCATCGCTTTCTCTTTCGTATGAGTCCTTGGTGACTGCTCTTCTAGTGAAAAAGAGCACCATCAAGATGGATGAGGTTACTGCATTGATACTCCAAAATGAGGTTCTTAGGAGGAAGAATCCAGCTTCGAACTAAATGGCAGTAGCTTAGCTTTGGCAGTTTCTGAAGGAGCAGGAGACAGTAGATAGAGCGATAGAGGATCATGAGGAGGATGATCCAAGTCCAAGACGACGGACCAAAGCAAGATCAGATGTTATAAGTGCGATGAGTTGGGGCATCAAGTCAAAAATTTCCCACAACTCAAGGATTGGATGAGGGCTATTGTGACGGTGGCCAGTAGCGATACAGAAGGTAGTAATGATGTTCTTCTGATTACTAATGAGGTATCTACTTCTTCTTTCTAGTGGATTATGCATTCTGCTTATTTCCATCATGTATGTTGCAGAGAAGAGATGTTTGACTCTCTGAAGATCAGTAAGAGCACTGTGTTCCTGCCAGATGGATCGAGCAATGAAATCAAGGGCAGCGAGACGGTCAATATGAAGCTTCATGATGGAATAGTGAAGAAATTGGATAAGGTCCGATACATACCCAGCTTTAAAAAGAATCTAATCTCACTAAATAGACTGAATTTGACCAACTTCAGATGAAAAACTGATGGAGGAATCCTGAACGTCATGCATGGCAATAGGATGGTGCTAAGAGGAAAAAAGTATGGAGGACATTACCTCATGTCAGGAAGCTCAGTGTGAGGTAGAGCTCCAGGTGGAGGTGGATCGGGCATGAGATGGGAGACTCGGAAGAACGAGAGGCAACGTCGCAGAGTGAAGTTGCTATTTTCGCAGGAGGCTACCCTAAGCAGATCTCAGGTCAGGAGGATCACAGCAGTCGATGGAGGTGGAATCGAGCGGCCTGGCTTGACTCCCATGTTTGTCCATCCATTATCAGCAAGCATGCTCTAGGGCATGGGGGCGAGATGGATCACAGGCTCTCAAAGATAGATAGAGATCGAATATCGAGTCGAGATAAATATTGTTGAGAAAAATATCTTAAATTCTTTCATAATAAGCCTACAGCAAGGTCCAAGACGATGAATGAAATCCAACGAACCCAAGAATAGCCCAAATAAAGTTCAGATGGAGAAGATACGTATGAAAGAAGTCAAAGAGGGGTTGTTGACCTTCGGGCCCGTCGGAGGCGTTCGACGCCGCTGGATGGCGGTGGTGCAGCCTAAACTGGCCATGCATGGCGGCGCTAGAACAGCCATGCACTGGACCGATCGAGCGCGCATGGGCCATGTGGGAGCAGGCCGCACGGGCGCCCAACCCACATAGTGGAGCTCAGTCCACCATGGACCACCAGCTTATGGGCGCCCACATGGACCCCCAACTTGTTTCCCTTTCCATTTCGCATGGTCCACAATACTATTCCATGGATCGATCGTAATCAGATAGCTCAGAGCGAAGCTAGTCATGATCGAATGGCTGGGATTCGATCTGGCCTTGATCTAGTGTGATGGCCTTCTTCTTCGCGCGATCCGACGGTTGGGAGAGCTCCCGATCGCAATCTAACGGTCCAAGATCAATTCGAGCCTGATCAGGACTACTGTTGCATGATCCGATGGCCCAAAAAGAAGCCGATCATGATCAGATGATCCAGATGCGATCTCGAGTATGTTTAGAACTGGATTTCCTACTGAAATATTATTTTTGAGTTTCTGGAGTCTATATAACCTCGATTGATGAACCATTTATTGCTTTGGAAAGCTGGCGACATTTTGGAGGTGCTGAGAGGCTTCTTGAGAGATTTCAGAGAGCTTTTATGAGAATTTTGGAGCTTCTTATCGATAGGCTCTTGTACAAATGTTGAGTGATAAGTTTCTCTTATATTGTTTGATTTTCTTTCTCATAGTATAGCTTTGCATCCCTTATGGAGGTGAGCCTTTGGGCTAATCTACGTACTTGATTGTATTCTTATTTTATTTTTTTCTTTCTTTCTGTCGCAATATGTCGGTACTAGATCCTTAATAAGTGGTATCAGAGTAACTGATATCCCAACACGGTCGAGATGCTTCGCTTCTCTGAAAAAAGAGAGAAAAATGCTGATCGCCGAAGTGAAGGAAAAATGAAAAGGCATTTTGGGAGAGAAGACGAAAAAATTTCAATCGAATTTTGGCCTCTTTTCTTTGGTAAGCAATGGGGGCAAAAAGGTCTTAAAATTAATTCTTTGCTACGGAATGGGGGCAAAAGCAACTTTTTATGTATTTGAAAAGACTGGAATTAATGGCACTATGTGAGCACGCTGTCGCCGTCTGTTAGAAAGCAACTCGCATTAGTATTTCGCGCCATAAAAGTGCCAGGTAAACTAATTGGATGAGGCAGTGCGCTCCACGTCTATTTTTTACATCTCCAGCGGTGTAGAAAGAATTACTTAAAAGGGGTCATAGATTGATGTCATGGCCTACACACATATGGTTGTCTGGCGACCCATGTTCCATCGTGAGGCAGCTCCGTGCGGAAGTCAAGTGCTTGAATACTATTCATTTCCGTATAGGGATGAAAGCAGATTGGATTGAATATCAATTTATTAATATATATATTTATAAATATAGATATTAATTAAATATAAAAATTTATATTTATATTTATTTTAAATAAATATAAATATAAATTAGATATTAAAAGTATGTAAACACCAAAGATCAAAAAAAGTGTAGAAAGAATTACCCAAGAGGGGTCATGGATTGATGTCATGGCCTACACACATATGGTTGTCTGGCGATCCATGTTCCATCGTGAGGCAGCTCCGTGCAGAAGTCAAGTGCTTGAGTACTATTCATTTTCGTGTAGAGACGAAAGTAGATTGGATTGAATATCAACTTATTCATATATATATATATATATATATATATTGATTAAATATAAATTGGATGTTAAAAGTATGTAAACAGCCAAGGACCGGACTTCCCCCTTTCTGGCATTCCGAGGCTTGGAAAGTTGGAAAGGTTTCACACGGTGCGATGATCGAAGGTGCACCTTGGCATCTTTATTCGCGTAACCGGCGTTTTTAATCCAGATAAGGCCAAACGGTGAGAATTTTCTGAAGAATAGGAAGAATATTATTGCTAGAGACAGGACAAAGACAAAAAAGGGAGCTTCTTGGCAAACTTTGTTTGACATCGATTGGATTGATATTTTTCATCATGCAGGCGTTGCTGTTTTTTTTGGTAAAGATCCAAGCGTTGCTATTCAAATTAAAGACAGCTACCTGGTTTCTAGCTATTTCTAATTACGACTGTAATGCCAATTTTTTTGCTCAAAAAAAAAAAAAGCCAGTTTTTTCCTCCATGGTGAGCTAAAATTAGAATAATGGTAATGGAACAGCAAACTTACATCCGGGTACCAATTAATTGTCATCTTAATAAATTACGTTGTTATCATTAAAGAGAAAACAATACATGGCTAGCTGCAACTCACAAGAGATAATAATACGATGTTGCCTTTAACGGTGCACTTACATTAATTAAAAGTTGGCAAAGCCCTCTAGCTAAGGTGAAAGAGAAAAGCTTCAAAAATATAATTACAAATAAGACCAGAAAATTTCCCATCGGCGCACTTCTTCTCTTTAATTGTGCTACACGTCTATCATTATTCTTTTTTAAAAAAATTAATATAAAAAAATCCGCATTCGTTGATTTTGCCTGTGAATGTTTCAAAGTGTTGGGGGCAGAATTTGATTTGTATTAGCAGATGCTTGCTATAGCGGAGGCATTTCGGACCTTCAAATACGCTGCGCTCTATATTTTTTATGTTATTGCCGATGTGCATGTCAAGAACGACTCTACGCGGAGTATTGCACCGCGCATCAGAAAAGGCGACGTCGAGGCTTGCATGCATGGGAAGAGCGCCAGGTTTTGTCGCACATCTTTCTTCAGCCATGCCAAGGTCTCTCTGTCCTCGAACATTGGCTTGCTAAGGACCGGACTTCCCCCTTTTCGGCATTCCGAGGTTCTGGAAAGTTGGAAAGCTTTCAAACGGTGCGATGATCGAAGGTGCACCTTGGCATCTTTATTCGCGTAACCGGCGTTTTTAATCCAGATAAGGCCAAACGGTGAGAATTTTCTGAAGAATAGGAAGAATATTATTGCTAGAGACAGGACAAAGACAAAAAAGGGAGCTTCTTGGCAAACTTTGTTGACATGGATTGGATTGATATTTTTCATCATGCAGGCGTTGCTGTTTTTTTTGGTAAAGATCCAAGCGCTGCTATTCATATTAAAGACAGCTACCTGGTTTCTAGCTATTTCTAATTACGACTGTAATGCCAATTTTTTTGCTCAAAAAAAAAAAAAAAGCCAGTTTTTTCCTCCATGGTGAGCTAAAATAGAATAATGGTAATGGAACAGCAAACTTACATCCAGGTACCAATTAATTGTCGTTTTAATAAATTACGTTGTTATCATTAAAGAGAAAACAATACATGGCTAGCTGCAACTCACAAGAGATAATAATATGATGTTGCCTCTAACGGTGCACTTACATTAATTAAAAGTTGGCCAAGCCCTCTAGCTAAGGTGAAAGAGAAAAGCTTAAAAAATATAATTACAAATAAAACCAGAAAATTTCCCATGGGCACACTTCTTCTCTTTAATTGTGCTACACGTCTATCATTATTCTTTTTTAAAAAATTATTATAAAAAAATCTGCATTCGTTGATTAGGTTAATATGCTTCAATTGACGGTCAACTAAAGTCCATCCCAACGGTCACACCTTTTACTTGGCAATCAAGCTTTCCATGTTTTATTTTTGAAATTTATCAGCTTATGTCGTGGGTAAAAGTCCAATTGCTCCACAAGCATATATTTTCTATTGCCTAGAATAACAAGGTACATAAAAAGAGTATAAAATTTTCTTCCTAATGTATTATATACGAGCTCCAAACCATCCTTAAAATATTATCATTACTAGTAGTATATTCATGAATTAAAAAATATTTTGTGTTGACGCAGATCTGGTCGTCGCCAGAATCAGCTGGAGCGGAGGTGGACGAGGTCACCGTCGGGACCTACAAAACAAGGTTCCGTCCAGAGCCGATGAGGGATGGCTCCGATAAGATCCTCCGATGATCAAGTCAGCTCTGGCCAATAGGAATGGAGTGCTCGGGAATGAGTTCCGCAGAGCTTAGAGAAGGAGAGGAGAGCTTAGAGCTTAGAGTTAGCGTATCTGGAGAGTCCTTTTTATAGGCGAAGCTTGATGGTGATAGCTGCAGCTACCTGGTGGTGGGTCGCTCGAGGCTGCACTGGGTTTGATGCAGAGAGAATAGTATCGTCTGATCAAAAGCGACAGCCATACCGTCCAACGGTGGTGGATTGCTCGAGGTCTAGCGGAGCCGCCTTAGCGTCGCCTATGGCAGACTGATGGTGACCGTTCGTCCAGCTTTAATAGCTATGGCTCTCAGAAAGCAGGCATTGATTAGTAGACTTCGGCATATATCGATTTCAAAGGAGTTCGAACACCTGAAGAGAAAGCTCAAAAGGAGTTCGGCTCCCGTAGGCGTCTGGCTGGAGGTGTGCGGCTAAGGCTCGATCGCTGGAGAGTTCGAAAGAAGCTCGATCGATCGAAGAGGATGTCTAGAAAGAGTCCGGCTCCTGAAGAAGTCCGACCGAAGGGGATGTCTGGGAGGAATCCGGCTCCTGAAGAAGTCCGACCGAAGGGAAAGCTTGGAGGGAGTTCGGCTTTCGTAGGCGTCTGGCTGGAAGGGCGCGGAGAGAGTTTGGCTCTTGCGGGAGTCCGACTGAAGCTCGACCGCTGAGGAGTTCGGCTAAAGCCCGACCGCTGGGAGTCTAAAGGAGCTCGACCGCTAAGCAGTTCGACCGACTGTAGGAGTTCGATCAAAATTCATCCACTGAAGCTCTTCCGTGGCTACCGACCACATCAGGCTGAGCACCGAACTAAACTTCGGCAGGAGCGGGATTTATCCCCAACAATAGTCCCCCACTTTCGAGTTCGAAATTCGAAGGAAGGGAGTGCAAAAGACGACTACCGAAGTCCTCTTCTGGGCTTCGTGCTGGTTCAGGTCGAAGCTCGGAGGGAGATCTCATCTCCAACCGAAGTTGGTGTTGAAATTGAAGCCCGGGGGAGATCTCATCTCCAGCCGAGGTTGAAGTAGATCTCGTCTCATGCGGTCGAGGTCGGAGATTGAGCTCCTCGGAGGGGCAATATTGTCTTCAGCAGTCGAGGCTGACTTGGGAGAGATCTCCTCTCCTGTAGCCGTGGTTAATACGGGCACTCGGAAGAGACCTGATCTCTGGCCGAGATTGACGCGATCGCTCGGAAGAGATCTCATCTCTGGGTGAGGTTGTCTCCGATCTTATCTCTAACCGAGGTAGTCTCGGTCGCTCGGAAGAGATCTCATCTTTGGTCGAGGTTGTCTCCGATCTTATCTCTGACCGAGGTTGGCTCGGGCGCTCGAAAGAGATCTTATCTCTAGCCAAGGTTGTCGCAGGTAGAGGTAGTCACGGTCGCTCGAGAGAGATCTTATCTTCTGGTCGAGGTTGATGTGGTCGCTCGGGAGAGATCTTCATCTCCCATAATCGAGGTTGTCTCGGATCTTATCTCTGGCCGAGATTGGCTTGGGCGCTCGGGAGAGATCTTATCTCTAGTCGAGGTTTGTCGCAGGCCGAGGTAGTCACGGTCGCTCAGAAGAGATCTTATCTCTGACCGAGGTTGACTCGATCGCTTGGGAGAGATCTTATCTCTAGCCGAAGTTATCACGGTCGCTCAGAAGAGATCTTATCTCTGACCGAGGTTGATGCAGGCGCTCGGGGGAGATCTTATCTCCTACGGTTGAGTTTGCCTTGGGGGAGATCTTATCTCCTACAGCCGAAGTTGGCCCGGACCCTCAGGGGAGATCTTATCTCCTACGGTCGAGGTTGCCTCAGGAAAGATCTTATCTGCTGCAGTCGAGATTGATGCAGACACTTGGAGAAGATCTTATCTTCTACAGTCGAGTTTGCCTCGGAAGAGATCTTATCTCCTGCAGCCGAGGTTTGCCTCGAAAAAAAATCTTATCTCCTGAAGCCGAGTTTGCCTCGAGGTAAATCTTATCTTCTGCAGTCGAGATTGATGCGAGCGCTCGGGGGAGATCTTATCTCCTACAGTCGAGTTTGCCTCGGGGGAGATCTTATCTCCTGCAACCGAAGTTGGCCCAGACCCTCGGGGGAGATCTTATCTCCTGCGGTCGAGGTTGCCTCGATGGAGATTTTATCTCCTGCAGCCAAGGTTGATGTGGGCACTCGGGGAAGATCTTATTTTCTACAGTCGAGTTTGCCTCAGGAGAGATCTTATCTCTTGCAGCCGAAGTTGGCCCGGACTCTCGGTAAAGATCTTATCTCCTGCGGTCGAGGTTGATGCAGGCGCTCGGAGGAGATCTTATCTCCTGCGGTCGAATTTGCCTCGGAAGAGATCTTATCTCCTACAGTCAAAGTTGGCCGGGACCCTTGGGGGAGATCTTATCTCCTACGGTCGAGGTTGGCTCGGGGGAGATCTTATCTCCTGCGATCGAGGTTAATGCAAGCGCTCGGAGGAGATCTTATCTCTTGCAGCCGAGTTTGCCTCGAAAAAGATCTTATTTCCTACAGCCGAAGTTGGCCCGGACCCTCGGGGGAGATCTTATCTCTTGTGGCTGAGGTTGCTTCAGGGGAGATCTTATCTCCTACAGTCGAGGTTGATGCGGGCGCTCGGGGGAGATCTTATCTCCTGCAATCGAGGTTAAAGGTCTTTGACCTGCTCATGCTAGGACGAAGTTCTCCTTCTATTCCTAATACGGCAACTATTGACTGCTTCTTTTCTGTCATCATATAGTTTTTGCATCTAGAAATAATATTATTAAATGAGAAGAATTTTACCGAGGAAAAGTTACTGGTAGCACATCCCCATTTCAGGATCGTGGGGGCGTTGTTCCTCCGGATTCCCTTAGGCAGCAAGGCCCGGGCCGGACGACCTCCTCTATCTCATGCTGGCCTTCTCAATTTGGAGCAAGCTTCTCTTGGCTTTGTCGCTGGAAGACGACGAATCGCTGATGTACCAAGCTCCTCCCAGGGGTAACGTTGATGACGCCGTGAGACGGCCGACCTTCTTATCGTTTCTGGCTATGGCAGTGCCCTTGGCCAATCTTCTCCTGCTTCAGACTGACGTCGGAGGAATTTATCCAGCCATCCTTTTCTAACGAGCTCCTCAATTTCATCTCGGAGCTGAATATATTCCTCAGTGTCGTGACCGTGATCGCGATGGTAGGGGCATTACTTGCTTCGATCGTGCATGTTTGGGGGAGGCCATAGTCCTTCTAGTCTTAGCAGCTGGTTCTTAATTTTCATGAGAATTTGAGTTCGAGGAGCGTTGAGGAAGGCATAGTCGTGGAACCTTTCGGAAGGAGGACTTCTTCGCACTCTTCTATCGGGGCTTCCTTGGTGGTGAGCTCGAGGAGTTCAGGCCTTGCTTGTGCTGGGGAGGTCGTGAGCGCGGCTAAACTTCCTATGAAACCTTCTGTGGGAAAACTTCATGCTTCTTTGTCGGAACTTTCTTGACAACGATCTCAAGGGGGAGCTCGGCCTTACTTGCCCAAACTTCATTCCATCTCTTGTGAATTCTTTATAGGGGCTTCCTTGAAGACATAATTGAGGGGGAGTTTGGCCTCGCTTGCACTGGGGTGGTCGTGAGCACGGCCAAACTTCATTCCACCTCCTATGAAATCTTTGTAGGAAATTTTCTTGATGACAACTCGAGAGGGAGTTCGGCCTCGCTTGCATCGAACTTCACTCTACCCTCCTGTGAAGCTTTCGTTGGAAGAACTTTATGCCCCTTTGTCGGAGCTTCCTTGATAGCGAGCTCGAGGGGGAGTTCAGCCTCGTCTGCACTGGGGAGGTCGTAAACGCAGTCGAACTTCATTCCACCTCCTTGTGAAACCTTCGTTGGAGCTTCCTTGATAGTGAGCTCAAGGGGGAGTTTGGCCTCGCCTACGCTGGGAAGGTTGTGAACGCGGTCGAACTTCATTCCGCCTCCTGTGAATTCTTTGTAGGGGGTTTTCTTGATGACATATTCGAGGGGGAGTTCGGCCTCGCTTGCGTCGAACTTCACTCCGTCCTCCTATGAAGCTTTCATCGGGAGAACTTCATGTCCTTTTGTCGAAGCTTTCTTGATGGCAAGCTCGAGGGGGAGTTCAGCCTCGCCTACGCTGGAGAGGTCGTGAACGCGGTCGAACTTCATTTCGCCTCCTTATGAAACCTTCGTCGGGGCTTCCTTGATAGCGAGCTCAAGGGGGAGTTCGGCCTCACCTGCGCTGGGGAGGTCGTGAATGCGATTGAACTTCATTCCGCCTCTTATAAATTTTTTGTAGGAGTTTTCTTGATGACATACTCGAGGGGGAGTTCGGCCTCGCTTGCGCCGAACTTCACTCCGTCCTCCTGTGAAGCTTTCATCGAGAGAACTTCATGTCCCTTTATCGGAGCTTCCTTGACGGCGAGCTCGAGGGGGAGTTCGGCCTCGCTTGCACTGGAGAGGTCGTGAGCATGGTCGAACTTCATTCTACCCTCCAGTGAAACCTTTGTAGGGGATTTCTTGATGACATACTCAAGGGAGAGTTCGGCCTCGCTTGCGCCAAATTTCACTCCGCCCTCCTGTGAAGCTTTCGTTGGGAGAACTTCATGCCTCTTTATCGGGGCTTCCTTGACGGCGAACTCGAGGGAGAGTTCGGCGGCCTCGATCACGCCGAACTTCATTCCGTCCTCTTGTGAAGCCTTCTAGAGGAAAACTTTCGCTCTATTTCTTCTTCCTAAGGGCGATTGGTATGCTAGGCCAAATGCTCTTCCTTAAGGCCGATTCCTGACATCCTTATGGCGGATTTACTGATAAAATCTTCGCCAAAATCTATCGCATGGCCTGCATCATCTCGATGGGGCCACAAACCTACTGGATCAACAGGTTAAATTGCTCCACATCTATGGTGGCTTCAGGTGGAACCTGGACTGTCGGAGCTGAAATGAGAGTAGATGGACCTAACATGGAGGTCGCCGATCATCGAGTCGAAGCTCTTCTAGAGGCATTTTCTCTTTGAAAAAGAACTCTAGAGAGGAAGAAGAGATATCTCTGAAGAGAGAAGAGAGAAATCATAGCCAAGCACTCCTTTAAGAATAAGGAAACCTTGATGGTTCGGGCCCTTCCTCTAGCACCAATCTATTGACGCAGAATCTGATCGTCGTCGAAATCTGCTGGAGCAGAGGTGGACGAGGTCACTGTCGAAATCTGCAAAATAAAGTTCCATCCAAAGTCGGTGGGGGGTGGCTCCGGCAGGACCCTCCGACGATCAAGTCAGCTCTGGCCAATAGGAATGGAGTGCTCAAAAATGAGTTCCACGGAGCTTAGAGAAGGAGATGAGAGCTTAGAGCTTAGAGTTAGCATATCTGAAGGTCCTTTTTATAGGCAGAGCTTGATGGCGATAGCTGCAACTGTCTGATGGTGGGCCGCTCGAGGCTGCACCGAATTTGATGCAGAGAGGATGATATCATCAAGTCGAAAGCGACAGCCATACCGTCCAACAGTGGTGGGCTGCTCGAAGTTTAGTGGAGCCGCCTGTAGCATCGCTTGTGGCAGACTGATGGTAACCGTTCATCCAGCTTTAATAGCCATGGCTCTCAGAAAGCAGGCATTGATTGGTGGACTTTGGCATATATCAATTTCGAAGGAGTTTGGACTCCTGAAGAGGAAGCTCGGAAGGAGTTCAGCTTTCGTAGGCGTCTGGCTGGAGGTGTGTGGCTAAGGCTCGATCGTTGAAGAGTTTGGAAGGAGCTCGACCGACCAAAGGAGATGTCTGAGAGGAGTCCAGCTCCTGAAGAAGTCCGATCGAAGGAAAAGCTTGGAGGGAGTTCGGCTCCTGCAGGCGTTTGGCTGGAAGGGCGCGAAGAGAGTTTGGCTCTTGCGGAAGTTCCTATTGAGGAGTTCGGCTAAAATTCGACTGCTGAAAGTTCGAAGGAGCTCGTTCGCTAAGTAATTCGACTGACTGTAGGAGTTCGGCCAAGATCCATCCGCTGAAGCTCTTTCGTGGCTACCGGCCGTATTAGGCTGAGCACCGAACTGAACTTCGATAGGAACAGAGTTTATCCCGAATATTTTGTTATTCATAAAAATTAATAAGAATGTTCTGTATGTATTTTGTTATTCTCCCATGCTCCTTAGCTGTGAGGAAGATGAAGAATGTTTTCTCGTACACTTTTTGGTAGCCTTACGAAGTTAAAACTCAAATTGCCAAGTTCTTTCTAAATAATATTATTTCTGCTTTCTTTCCTAAAACATCTTTATCCCTCTAGCATATCGTTAATTAAAGAGATGAGGTGGATCAGATAGGGTAAGGCCTTCATCAAGCCACCTCTAGCTTTGGTGCAATTGAGAATTATTTGGAACTAGTCTATAGAGATAGAAATTTCAGCCGATCCATTAAGCATCCGATCTGATCCTATTAGGATGGAATAGTTTTATTCGACCCAATTAAAACTCAATGTGGAAATGGATTTTAGATAAACATCCGAAGTGGGTTCAGGTCAGGTATGAGTAATAATGTATTCCATTCCAAACCTAATTTGATATAAGCTTAATCTAAATCTCTCTTTTCAAAATTATAATTAGTAATTTTATAATATTTATATGATGAGTCTTTTATCTGACCTAATCTAATTCTTCTAATCTATCCGAACTATACCACTACTTGACCTAACTCAAGATAGATATGAGATAGATATAAGTATCGAGTTTTTAATAGCAAGATATATATGGATATAGATCAATCAAACCCATATCCAATCCATTGCTATCTCTACTAGTCTAAGCATAACCTAAACATGAATTGAAAATCATCAAGAGATAAATCTAACATAAGTTTAAGTCATCCTAAAGAAATAACTTTTTCTTTTTAAATAAACAAAATCCCGACAATAACAAAATCAAATCCCAATCTAGATGCAATAGAGTTCAGATTCTCTACAGTACAACTTTTACACCATAGAGTAAGGCTGAAACTAAATTGAATATGGATCAGATACCAACATATCCATATCCTTATTTATTTTATTTAATAAATATAGATACATATATGAATATTTGTTGGATATAAAAATTTATACCTGTTGGTGCAGAAATCCGTCGCCGCCGGAGGTCGCCGCAATCGAGGCCGCTGGAAGCCGCCGGGGACCTGCAAAACGAAGTCCCGTCCGGAACCGGTGGGGTGGTGGCTCCGGCAGGACCCTCCGACGGTCAAGTTAGTTTCCGACCAACAGTAATGGAGTGCTCGGAATGAGTTCCGGTGCTTAGAGATGTGGAGGAGAGCTTAGAGAGTTAAGAGTCCAGAGAGCTTAGAGAGTTAAGAGTCCAGAGAGCTTAGCCTTAGTATGTCGGGAGGGGTCCTTTTATAGCGGAGCTTGATGGTGACAACTGCAGCCGCGTGCTGGCGGGCCGCTTGAGGTTCGGTGGAGTCAGTCCCACTGGTGCCGTGTGCGGCGGATTGAGGGTGACAGCCATCGCCGCCTGGCAGTGGGTCGCTATCGCCCGCGGCGGACTGACCGATGGTACGGTGGACTGACTGATAGTGATGGTTGCAGAGCCGAATGAAGGGTTGAAGGCCTTCGTCGTGTGCCCATTTCGTGGGAGTTCGGGCTCCTGAAGAGGAAGATGGGAGGGAGTTCGGCTCCCATAGGCGTCTGGCAAGAGGTATGCAGCTAAGGCTCGTCCGCAGAAGAGTTCGGCTGCTGAGAAGTCGAAGCTCGGCCGTCTGGGGTTCGGCCGGCTGTTGGGGCTTGGGCTGAGGCTTGGACACCCGAGAGTTCGGTAGGAGCTCGGTCGGTCGAAGTTTGATGAGGGCGACCGCTGAGGAGTTCGGCCCAGTGACGACTGCTGAGGAGTTCGGGCTCCTAAGTGACGACTGCTGAGGAGTTCGGGCTCCTAAGTGACGACTGCTGAGGAGTTCGGGCTCCTAAGTGACGACTGCTGAGGAGTTCGGCCGCTGAGAGGACTTCATTGAAGCTCGGCCGCTTGGAGTCGGCCCGAAGGAGTTCGGCCGCTGAGAGGTTCGAAGGAGCTCGGCTGGCCAGTTGAAGGACTTCGGTTGCTAGTTGGTTCGGCCAGGGCTCGCTGAGGAGTTCGGTCGCCTAAGGTCGGTCCGAAGGAGTTCGGCCGTGGGAAGTCCGAGGGAGTTCGGCCGTGGGAAGTTCGAAGGAGTTCGGCAGCACGGGCTCGCCTGGGGTCGGTCCGAAGGAGTTCGTCTCCCGAAGAAGTCCAGCCGCTTGGAGTCCAAGGAGCTCGGCCCTCAGGAAGTTCGGCTGGCGGTGGGAGTTCGGCCCGGACCTTGGCGCAGGGGAGTTCGGCCTCTAGGCAGTTCGGCCGTGGTAGGGGCTCGGCCTGGCGCCTGGCGCTGAAGCTCTTCAGCGGCTACTGGTTACATTGGGCTGAGCGTCGGGCCGGGCTTCGGCAGGAGCGGGATTTATCCCCAACAGTAGCCCCCCCACTCCCGAGTTCAAAAATTGAAGGAAGGGAGTACCAAAACAGGCGACTGCCGAAGTCTTCTTCCAGGCTCCGCATTTGTTGCATCTGAAGCTCGGGGAGGTCTCATCTCCAGCCAAGATTGACGCTGAAGTTGAGGCTGAGGCTTGGGGGAGACCTCATCTTCAGTCGATGTTTGGAGTTGAAATGGAACTCGTTTCCGGCTAAAGTCGATGAAGCTGATGTTGAAGCCGAAGTAAGACTCGCCTCCTTCGGTCGAGGTCGGATTTGAGCTCCTCGGGGGCGACATTATCTTCGTCAGTTGAAGTCGACTCGAGGGAGACCTCCTATCTTGCAGCCGAGGTTGAAGTGCGCGCTCGGGGGAGATCTTATCTCCTACGGCCGAGCTTCCCTCGGGGGAGATCTTATCTCCTGCAGCCGAAGTGAAGTGCGCGCTCGGGGGAGATCTTATCTCCTGCAGCCGAGGTTGTTAGGACGAGGTTCTCCTCCTGTTCCTAACCGAGGTTGTTCCGGTCGCTCGGGAGAGATCTTATCTCTAGCCGAGGTTGTCAACGGTCGCTCGGGAGAGATCTTATCTCTAGCCGAGGTTGGTGCTCGTGTTAGGACGAGGTTCTCCTCCTGTTCCTAACCGAGGTTGTTCACGGTCGCTCGGGAGAGATCTTATCTCTAGCCGAGGTTGTCAACGGTCGCTCGGGAGAGATCTTATCTCTAGCCGAGGTTGAGTGCGCGCTCGGGGGAGATCTTATCTCCTGCGGCCGAGCTTCTCTCGGGGGAGATCTTATCTCCTGCAGCCGAGGTGCGCGCTCGCGTTAGGACGAGGTTCTCCTCCTGTTCCTAACCGAGGTTGTTCACGGTCGCTCGGGAGAGATCTTATCTCTAGCCGAGGTTGTCAACGGTCGCTCGGGAGAGATCTTATCTCTAGCCGAGGTTGCTCGTGTTAGGACGAGGTTCTCCTCCTGTTCCTAACCGAGGTTGTTCACGGTCGCTCGGGAGAGATCTTATCTCTAGCCGAGGTTGTCAACGGTCGCTCGGGAGAGATCTTATCTCTAGCCGAGGTTGATGTGCGCGCTCGGGGGAGATCTTATCTCCTACGGCCGAGCTTCTCTCGGGGGAGATCTTATCTCCTGCGCCGGGTGCGCGCTCGGGGGAGATCTTATCTCCTGCGGCCGAGTTGTGCTCGCGTTAGGACGAGGTTCTCCTCCTGTTCCTAACGCGGCGATTATCGACTGCTGCTCTCCTGTCATCGCATAGTTTTCGCATCCAGAAATAATATTTGCAAAGGGGAGAATTTTACCGAAGGGAAATCGTGGACAACGCGCTCTCGTTTGAGGGTCGACGGGGTGTTGTTCCTCGGAGCCTCCTCGAGCAGCAAGTCCCGTCCAGACGACCTCCTCTATCTCCTGCCGGCCTTCATAATGTGGACCATGCTTCTCTTGACTTTGTCGCTGGGGATGACGATCACCGATGTGGCTAGCTCCTAGCTCCTCCCTGGGGTGGCATTGATGACGCCGCGGGACGGCCAACCTTCTTGTCTTTTCCGGTTTCGGCAGTGCCTATAGCCGATCTTCTCCTTGATCGCGCATGTTTGGAGAGGCCGTAGTCCTTCAGGTCTCGGCGGTTGGCTCTTAACTTTGCCGAAGATTCGAGTTGGAGGGTCGTAGTTGCGGAACCTTCTGGGAGGGGGGCTTCGTTCCGTCCTTGCCGGCGCCGAACTTTATTTTGGAGGTTGAGTTGAGGAGTTCGGCTTTCCACCGAGCTCCATTTTATCTTGATGCCGAGCTTTGGGGTGAGCCCGGCTTTTCTCGCCCGAACTTCATTCCGCCTCCAGTGAACACTTTGTAGGCTTCCTTTGGGGGACATTCTGGAGCGTGGGTTCGACTTACTTGCGCCGAACTTCGTTCCACTTTCCCGCGGAAGCTTCCGCGGGAGACTTCATACTTCTTTGTCGGAGCTTCCTCGCGACGGGCTCATAGGTGGGTTCGGCCTTCCTCGCGCCGAACTTCGTTCGGCTTCAGCGGGGGAACTTCTGCTCTCCGTTTCTCTCTTAGGGGCGATTGGGCTCCTCCCTAAGGCTGATTCCTCCGCATTTCTTCGGCAATAAGTTCCGGGGTGGACGACCTCCTCATGCTGAACTCCTCAATTTGGTGCAAGCTCTTGTTGCTGGGAGATGGCGAATCGCTAATGCACCGAGATCTTTCCAGGG
>QRFJ01004928.1:255000-287371 GCA_006176705.1 Cocos nucifera | reverse complement strand
GCCGCTGAGAGGCCCGAAGAAGCTCGGCTGGCCAGTTGAAGGACTTCGGTTGCTAGTTGGTTCGGCCAGGGCTCGCTGAGGAGTTCGGTCGCCTAGGGTCGGTCCGAAGGAGTTCGGCCGTGGGAAGTCGGCCGAAGGAGTTCGGCCGTGGGAAGTCCGAAGGAGTTCGGCTGCATGGGCTCGCCTGGGGTCGGTCCGAAGGAGTTCGGCCGTCCCGAAGAAGTTCCAGCCGCTTGGAGTCCAAGGAGCTCGGCCGTCAGGAAGTTCGGCTGGCGGTGGGAGTTCGGCCCGGACCTTGGCGCAGGGGAGTTCGGCCTCTAGGCAGGCAGTTCGGCCGTGGTAGGGGCTCGGCCTGGCGCCTGGCGCTAAAGCTCTTCAGCGGCTACTGGTTACATTGGGCTGAGCGTCGGGCCGGGCTTCGGCAGGAGCGGGATTTATCCCCAACAGTAGCCCCCCCACTCCCGAGTTCAAAAATTGAAGGAAGGGAGTACCAAAACAGGCGACTGCCGAAGTCTTCTTCCAGGCTCCGCATTTGTTGCATCTGAAGCTCGGGGAGGTCTCATCTCCAGCCAAGATTGACGCTGAAGTTGAGGCTGAGGCTTGGGGGAGACCTCATCTTCAGTCGATGTTTGGAGTTGAAATGGAACTCGTTTCCGGCTAAAGTCGATGAAGCTGATGTTGAAGCCGAAGTAAGATCTCGCCTCCTTCGGTCGAGGTCGGATTTGAGCTCCTCGGGGGCGACATTATCTTCGTCAGTTGAAGTCGACTCGAGGGAGACCTCCTATCTTGCAGCCGAGGTTGAAGTGCGCGCTCGGGGGAGATCTTATCTCCTACGGCCGAGCTTCCCTCGGGGGAGATCTTATCTCCTGCAGCCGAAGTGAAGTGCGCGCTCGGGGGAGATCTTATCTCCTGCAGCCGAGCTTCCTTCGGGCGGAGATCTTATCTCTAGCCGAGGTTGAGGACGAGGTTCTCCTCCTGTTCCTAACCGAGGTTGTTCACGGTCGCTCGGGAGAGATCTTATCTCTAGCCGAGGTTGTCAACGGTCGCTCGGGAGAGATCTTATCTCTAGCCGAGGTTGGTGCTCGTGTTAGGACGAGGTTCTCCTCCTGTTCCTAACCGAGGTTGTTCACGGTCGCTCGGGAGAGATCTTATCTCTAGCCGAGGTTGTCAACGGTCGCTCGGGAGAGATCTTATCTCTAGCCGAGGTTGAGTGCGCGCTCGGGGGAGGTCTTATCTCCTGCGGCCGAGCTTCTCTCGGGGGAGATCTTATCTCCTGCAGCCGAGGTGCGCGCTCGTGTTAGGACGAGGTTCTCCTCCTGTTCCTAACCGAGGTTGTTCACGGTCGCTCGGGAGAGATCTTATCTCTAGCCGAGGTTGGCAACGGTCGCTCGGGAGAGATCTTATCTCTAGCCGAGGTTGGTGCTCGTGTTAGGACGAGGTTCTCCTCCTGTTCCTAACCGAGGTTGTTTCGGTCGCTCGGGAGAGATCTTATCTCTAGCCGAGGTTGTCAACGGTCGCTCGGGAGAGATCTTATCTCTAGCCGAGGTTGATGTGCGCGCTCGGGGGAGATCTTATCTCCTACGGCCGAGCTTCTCTCGGGGGAGATCTTATCTCCTGCGGCCGAGGTGCGCGCTCGGGGGAGATCTTATCTCCTGCGGCCGAGCTTGTTGCTCGCGTTAGGACGAGGTTCTCCTCCTGTTCCTAACGCGGCGATTATTGACTGCTGCTCTCCTGTCATCGCATAGTTTTCGCATCCAGAAATAATATTTGCAAGGGGAGAATTTTACCGAAGGGAAATCGTGGACAGCGCGCTCTCGTTTGAGGGGTCGACGGGGTGTTGTTCCTCGGAGCTCCCTCGAGCAGCAAGTCCCGTCCAGACGACCTCCTCTATCTCCTGCCGGCCTTCATAATTTGGACCATGCTTCTCTTGACTTTGTCGCTGGGGATGACAATCACCGATGTAGGCTAGCTCCTAGCTCCTCCCCGGGGTGGCGTTGATGACGCCGCGGGACGGCCAACCTTCTTGTCTTTTCCGGTTACGGCAGTGCCTATAGCCGATCTTCTCCTTGATCGCGCATGTTTGGAGAGGCCGTAGTCCTTCAGGTCTTGGCGGTTGGCTCTTAACTTTGCCGAAGAATTCGAGTTAGAGGAGCGGGTCGTAGTTGCGGAACCTTCTGGGAGGGGGGCTTCGTTCCGTCCTTGCCAGGCGCCGAACGCCGAACTTTATTTTGGAGGTTGAGTTGAGGAGTTCGGCTTTCCACCGAGCTTCATTTTACCTTGATGCCGAGCTTTGGGGTGAGCCCGGCTTTTCTTCGCCCGAACTTCATTCCGCCTCCAGTGAACACTTTGTAGGCGGTTCCTTTGGGGGACATTCTGGAGCGTGAGTTCGGCCTTACTTGCGCCGAACTTCGTTCCACTTTCCCGCGGAAGCTTCCGCGGGAGGACTTCATACTTCTTTGTCGGAGCTTCCTCGCTGACGGGCTCATAGGTGGGTTCGGCCTTCCTCGCGCCGAACTTCATTCCGCTTCAGCGGGGGAACTTCTGCTCTCCGTTTCTCTCTTAGGGGCGATTGGGCTCCTCCCTAAGGCTGATTCCTCCGCATTTCTTCGGCAATAAGTTCCGGGGTGGACGACCTCCTCATGCTGAACTCCTCAATTTGGTGCAAGCTCTTGTTGCTGGGAGATGGCGAATCGCTGATGCACCGAGATCTTTCCAGGGGCCATGTGAATGACGCCGTAAGGTGGCCGACCTTCTTGTAGTCTGGCTACGGCAGCGCCCTTAGCCGATCTTTTTCTGCTTCAGGCCGGTACCGGAGGAATTTACCCAGCCGACCCGTTCTGACGAGCTCCTCAATTTCGTCTCGGAGCTGGATGCATCCCTCCGTGTCGTGGCCGTGGTCGTGATGGTAGAGGCAGTACTTATTTCGATCGCGCTTGTTTGGGGGAGATCGTAATCCTTCCGGTCTTGGCAGCTGGTGTTTTACTTCGGTGAGAATCTGGGTTCGAGGAGCGTTGAGGGGGGCATAGCGGCGGAACCTTCCGGGAAGTGGGACTCCTTCGCGCCTCCTTATCAGGGCGAGTTCGAGGAGTTCGGGCCCGCCTGCTTTCGTAGGGGGTCTGCGAGTGCAGCCGAGCTTCACCCAGCTCTTCCTCGTCCGCCAGCCGGTCCTTTCTGACGAGCTCCTCATCTTTCAATTTGAAGGCTTCTTCCGCACGGGCATATCTCTCGGCTCGAGCCAGCAGGTCGGCGAAGTCCCTGGGATACCTTTTTTCCAGAGAGAACAGCAAGCTATTTTTCTGAAGGCCGCCCTTAAGTGCGGCCATCGCGACAGACTGGTCCAGGTCCCGGACTTCCAATGCCGCGGCGTTGAATCGAGTGACGTAAGTCCGGATGGATTCCCCTTGCTTCTGCTTGACGCTCATCAGGGAATCTGAACCTCGGCTCGGTCGTCGGCTGCTGATGAAGTGGGCCGCGAACCGACTGCTCATCTGGTCGAAAGAGAAGATCGTGTTGGGCTTCAACGCCGAGTACCAGTTCCTCGCTGCTCCCTTTAAGGTAGACGGGAAGGCTCGGCACAGCACGGCATCTGAAGCGCCGTGAAGCAGCATCATGGCCCGGAAGGCCCCCAGGTGATCAACCGGATCAGAAGTTCCATCGTAGCTTTCCAGTTGAGGGAGCTCGAAGGTCGGTGGAACAGGTTCTTGCATGATTTTCTGCGAGAAAGGAGGGTCTGCACAAACGTCATCACCACGCGAGGGGGGACGAAGTTCTTCAATTCGCCGGTTCATTTCCGAGAGAGCCTTTGGCCCAGCAGGTCCTCCCGGTCTCTGATCTCCAAGGCTTTCTGGTGAGATGGGCGCGAGGCTTCACCCTTGGTCGATCCATGATCCGAACAAGGGCTCTCCCTCCTCCGCCTCTCCAATCCGGGTATCGGAGGTCGGGCTGCCCAGGCCGGTCGCTCTTGGACTGGATCATTCCGACTTCGGAGAGTCCCGCGCCGGTCGGGCTGGCACTGGGACTTGTCGGTGCAGCACCGCCTGCACCGCCTCCGTGAGACCGCGAACGTGCTGGATGAGCTGGTTGAACTGCTCCGTATCCACCTGCGGCTATAGACGGGGGCTGAGTCACCGGGGCCGGAGCAGGGACGAGACGGACTCGGAGGGGATCGAGCCGCGGAAGCCGTCGAGCGCCGCGTCGAAGCCCTTCTGGGGGGCATTTCCTCTTTCCAGAGAAGGAATTCTGAAGAGGGAGAAGAGAGATCCGGAGCAGGGGCGGAAAATCGTCGCCGAGCACTCCTTTAAGAACAAGGGAACCTCGAAGGTTCAGTCCCTTTCCACAGACGGCGCCAATCTGTGGTGCAGAAATCCGTCGCCGCCGGAGGTCGCCGCAATCGAGGCCGCTGGGCGCCGCCGGGGACCTGCAAAACGAAGTCCCGTCCGGAACCGGTGGGGTGGTGGCTCCGGCAGGACCCTCCGACGGTCAAGTTAGTTTCCGACCAACAGTAATGGAGTGCTCGGAATGAGTTCCGGAGCTTAGAGATGTGGAGGAGAGCTTAGAGAGTTAAGAGTCCAGAGAGCTTCAGAGAGTAGCCTTAGCCTTAGTATGTCGGGAGGGGTCCTTTATATAGTGGAGCTTGATGGTGACAACTGCAGCCGCGTGCTGGCGGGCCGCTCGAGGTTCGGCGGAGTCAGTCCCACTGGTGCCGTGTGCGGCGGATTGAGGGTGACAGCCATCGCCGCCTGGCAGTGGGTCGCTATCGCCCGCGGCGGACTGACCGATGGTACGGCGGACTGACTGATAGTGATGGTTGCAGAGCTTGCCGAATGAAGGGTTGAAGGCCTTCGTCGTGTGCCCATTTCGTGGGAGTTCGGGCTCCTGAAGAGGAAGATGGGAGGGAGTTCGGCTCCCATAGGCGTCTGGCAAGAGGTATGCAGCTAAGGCTCGTCCGCAGAAGAGTTCGGCTGCTGAGAAGTCCGAAGCTCGGCCGTCTGGGGTTCGGCCGGCTGTTGGGCTTGGGCTGAGGCTTGGACACTTGAGAGTTCGGTAGGAGCTCGGTCGGCCGAAGTTTGATGAGGGCGACCGCTGAGGAGTTCGGCCCAGTGACGACTGCTGAGGAGTTCGGGCTCCTAAGTGACGACTGCTGAGGAGTTCGGGCTCCTAAGTGACGACTGCTGAGGAGTTCGGGCTCCTAAGTGACGACTGCTGAGGAGTTCGGCCGCTGAGAGGACTTCATTGAAGCTCGGCCGCTTGGAGTCGGCCCGAAGGAGTTCGGCCGCTGAGAGGTTCGAAGGAGCTCGGCTGGCCAGTTGAAGGACTTCGGTTGCTAGTTGGTTCGGCCAGGGCTCGCTGAGGAGTTCGGTCGCCTAAGGTCGGTCCGAAGGAGTTCGGCCGTGGGAAGTCCGAGGGAGTTCGGCCGTGGGAAGTTCGAAGGAGTTCGGCAGCACGGGCTCGCCTGGGGTCGGTCCGAAGGAGTTCGTCTCCCGAAGAAGTCCAGCCGCTTGGAGTCCAAGGAGCTCGGCCCTCAGGAAGTTCGGCTGGCGGTGGGAGTTCGGCCCGGACCTTGGCGCAGGGGAGTTCGGCCTCCAGGCAGTTCGGCCGTGGTAGGGGCTCGGCCTGGCGCCTGGCGCTATAGCTCTTCAGTGGCCTCTGGTTACATTGGGTTGAGCATCGGGCCGGGCTTCGGCAGGAGCGGGATTTATCCCCAACAGTACCCATATTTATTTTAAATGAATATCGACATAAATTAGATACAAAAGATATTGATATAAATACATATGTAAGTTGGATAATTAAACTTTATAACTACAAAATCAAAGATATTCCTAAGTGGATGATAAATCAAATTAACAGATTATTAATATCATTATATATTTTTCTTAAATATTATGTGTAGTATATGAACTTAAATATGGTTTCAAATAGAATCGGATCGTAATTATCTATATGTATCCATATCTTATTTTCTTTGAAGGATATAGATACAGATATATCTATTAATCGGATGCTCAAATTTTTATCTACACACACTCAAGATTCAGATATAAAAATGAATTTGGATGAATATTATTCGGTCTATTTTTACCCCTACTATAAAGTCTGGTGCCAACACAGATAGTCACCACATAATCTATATCTCAGAGATGAGTGGCTCTTGTTTATTCCTAAAATACAGCAAGGCATTGTTAGTGCGATCCACTAGCATTACGGTGATGAAGGAGAGTGATTTATCTCTAAGATGGATGCTACAGTGGTTATCCACGATGATAATACTGCAAAAAAAAGCTCATTATTAAGGATTCTATTTTGATACAATATCTAGTACCTTATTGCAAAGTGGTGGTGCAAGAAATTAATGGTGTATGGTGATAGGGCTTAGTAGATAGAAGCTAGGCATAGTACAAAAAGTATAAAATGATCGTAAATTCTCTAGAGCCTAATTGTAGAAACTTCCTATAATAGGGAGGTTTTAGAGATTGTTCATTTCTTGAGTCTCATTCAATTTATTAAGGATGATTGGTTTTTCACTGGTTTCAAATGAAAAACCTAAAATACTAGAGATCACTTATTTACATATCATTGCTTAGATCACCAATGAGCAGTTGATTATATGAAAATAGGGATGAAAATGATATGGATAATATTTCTTCGGATCTATTTTATTATTCAAATCTATCCAGATATGGATAGAAATTTGAGCATTCGACTAATATACGTATATATCTAAATTTATATCCATCAAAGAAAAATAGATATAGATATGAATAGACAACTTTTCGATCTATCTCCAAATATCCGATTCTACTCGTAATCCTATGTAATTTTATATGGCACTTATTAACTTTTAAAAAAAATATATAATCATATTAATATATTATTAACTTAATTTATCATCCATTTAATAATATTTTTGATTCTGTAGTCATAAAATTTTATTATCTTACTTATATCTAAATTTGTATCCATACTTTCAGTATCCGATTTGTATTCATATCTATTTAAAATTAATATAAATATAATTTTTTACATCTAATTAATATTTATATTTATAAATATGAATATAGATAAATTGATATTCAATTCATATTGATCCGCTTTCATCCCTATATGGAAATGAACAGTACCCAAGCGCCTGACTTCTGCATGGAGCTGCCTCACGATGGAACATGGGCCGCCAGACAACCATATGTGTGTAGGCCATGGCATCAATCCGTGACCCCACTTATACGTATGGTATAGGACTGTTGAAATTAAGCGGTGATAAAAACGGGCGATGGATATATGGTATTACTCTGCCGCAGAAGAATCTCGTCCACATTTATGGCGTGCCAAAAATCTGTCGTGCACGTAAACTAGTAGGAAACGCCCGCTGACTGTATTGTATAGAAGAACAGTTCAAAAAAGGAGAAATTCTTGCCTGGACCACGCCTAGTGGACCAGCGCAAATCTCGGACGTGCACAATGGACAACGCGCAATCAGGAATTCGTGAAATATAAGGGTTAATGTAGCGTGTTGGGATTTGGCTGGTCTACCTGGGCGTGGTGCAGGCAAGAATTTCCCTCAAAAAAGACTAGGTTGTAGAGAATCTGTTTCCTTCAAAATAGAAATGATAGAAGGGCAAATTTTGTAGCCTTAGAGGTTCGGGTGGAATCCCAATTTATAGAGATCTAAGATGTGATGTCTGTTATTTGCATGGCATCTGATGAGTTACAAGTCCCGCGGCATGCATTGCGACAGAGATGACGCAGCATCATATGAGTACCTACATAACGACGTACTTTATGTCTACGTATCCGGAGCCAACATCATTATCATCATCACCGTTACGGCGTAGCACGTACTTCATGTCTACGTATCCGGATCCAACATCATCATCATCACCGTTCTGGTGTAGCATGCCGATCCATGACAAGAAATTAGATCAGGGGACTGGGTAAGACCTGCTTTTGCACATGCATTTGTAGGCCATCGGGCAGGTCTCCGCTTCTTGTAGGGACGCGCACACGAAGCTCACCATCACGAGGCGGCACGGCGAGCATGATCCACACGCATGCGAGCAGTCAGGCAGGCTGGATCCCGCCACCTGCACCGTCTCCGCCTTCCCCTTCCCCCGCATCTCCTCATCATACAGCCCGGCTCGCGCATTGCCTCCCCGCCCAACTGCGGCTGGAGCCCTTGCTCCATGGTGCCAACCATCTGGGTCCATGGGAGAAGAACACCCAAAATAAAGCTTTAGAATGGAAAAAATCGTCAATATAGGCACAAGATTAGCAGGGAAGAAAGCAGCAACCATACCTCGACGACTCCGGCCAATTTGTCTTCCCACAAGAACCGTTGGAAGCAATAGTATGAGGAGGGTAAAAACGGCGGCATGAGCCGGAGAAACTCTCATGGCTGACCTCTTAGTAGTTAATCTGTGCAGGATGACGACCAAGTTTGATCTAGGAAGGTCCTGGGAATTTAAGGATGAAGAAGAGGTGAAACTACAGAGAATGATATGCTCCAACTCCACCCGGAACCTCGCAGACTAAGGGATTTATATACACATAGTAGGTATTGAATCGCATCACAGATAAAGGTAAGTTCCACGGGGAGGGGAGGGGCGAGAAGGGTCGGGGTTTGTGGCGATCACATGAGAAAAGAGAGGTGTTCACAGACTTCATGGCGTTTGCGAGTGTGCGCCGGGGCTAGGCCCGTGCTGGGTGGCAATGCACCCCCTTGTTTCACGGAGATGCATCCTTTCGCGTCGTGGAGGCCATTAACTACGGAGCGCGCGTATCAGCTTCCTCCACCTGCACCTGGGAACCGCGTCCGCAGTCACCGTGCTGGTTTCTCCAAATCTCAGGTGGGGTGGGCCCCTTCCCATACTCCTCTCGGACGCACCCGCGCGTCGGTGTCAGAAGAACCGAGGTTGCACACTAAGCCTGTTCTGTGTTCGAGACCAGCCTGCTGCGCTGCTTCCGGTGACCGGTCCTTCCTGCTGGTGGGGGACGCTATGATACAAGCATTGTTTGTATGGGATCAACAGCAACCCCCCCCCCCACACACACACACGAGGTCCAAGAGGTAGGCTGAACCCAGGGTATAATGTGACCACCATTAATGGTCACTGACTCAGGCAGCAGCTACGAGCAAGGCAGGTTCATGGATCATCCTTTTTTCGGGGCTAGCAGGTTCTGATTTCGTCCCTAAGCCTTTTTTTCGATTCTTCAGCCCAAAGGCTGGGCAAACGTTGCGCCAAGCAATCAGACCCATCACTGTAAGTGGCTGATCACTTGGTGGATCATTGATTGCTTACGGCGTTGCACCACATGTTCGACACATACTCAAAAATTAGTTCTTTTTTAAATTTTGGGGAAATGATGGTCCAGCTCATAGATGAAGGACATGATTTGTCCAACAAAAATATTAATATTGATATTAATAATCATTATCATAATAATAATATGTCACCACTAGCTAAGCATTGAATCCTACATTTGCACAAAAGCAAGTTGTCAGCTAACCAGCTTACCTTACAACTATTGGCTACCTCTAAGTTACCTATTATAGAACACGTAGCCATGATAGACTAAAAAATGTCCTGTACATGAAGTACTCAAAAAGAATTTGTTGGTGGCAAGCGTCAAGCTTTTGAAAGAATGTGCATACATCTTTAATGTCTCGAGTAATTACGAGCTCAAAACAATCGAATCAATAGCACAACCAAGAAACTCAATCAGGCAAGTAATCACCTCCAACAACAAAGAAAAACAGAAATACTTTACCAAAAAAGAAAAGAAAAAGAAAGACAGAAACAATCTCCTCTATCCGATACTCCATAAAAATAACACAATCATACTATATCCAGAAGAACACTGGGTGATGTGATCTTTGAGATATATGTTTAGTTTATGATGGCAGCAATCCCAAATCGAAGGTGGGATCAAGCAGCACTGGCTGAAAATAGCTGACAGCTAATGAATATAAATATCACTGAAGTAGTCCCATCTAATAATTTATGCTCTTTGATATTCCTTTCTTCTTAGGTGAAAGAGATTCAAACCAATTGTTCATGAAATTTCTAGTTTGCTTGTCCAAATAGTTGTTTCTTGATTGGTTTTGCAGTTGCAGAGCTTCCATTGCTGACCCATTTCTTCCTTGAGTACGATGCCTCAGAGTTCACAAAACTTGAGGGCGGCGGCGTTGACTCTATTATCTCTGAAATTTTTATGTTCTTCCCATTCATATGTTTTTCCTTGGCTGTATTTGTGATATCTAATTTATGCAGCTTTGGCGTATTCTTTACTTGACTTGCAGAGTGAGATATTCTTCCATCATGCTTTAAAGAACCTGTTGTGGATTTACTTTCTGTTTTGCTATCTTTGGATGCTGTTGAATTGGTACTTTTACTTGCACTTCTCTGAGCAATTCTCTTCTGACGCTCAAGCAACAATGCCTCAATTCTTTTCCTATTTTCTTCTTCCTGTCACAAAATATACAAATTAATTTCTTAATAGAGGAAACAAGAAGATGCAAGTGAGGATAGCAAGTTAGTTGTAGAAATTTACCTGCAAAGAGATCAACTTAGATGACTGTAAGCCTTGCCTTGGCATTAATTGATTATTTATTATTCTTTTATTTCCCTTTTTTAGTTACTTCATACATATCATATTTCTGCGAGTTGCAACTTGGCTTCTTCTAGGTTCATGAAACTATCAAATCTGGATGTCTATTTAGGTTAAATAGGGATCTAATAGAATGATTATCATGTCCAATCATTTAAATAGATTCTGAGGAAATTTTTTTTTAAAAAAAGGGTACGGTCAGCAACCCTGTAAGGTGTTCTATGTTGAAGAAACGTGAATCATAAAAATATAAGTAATCACTATCAATTTACAAGATTTTCCGAGCCAGCGGCACAAATGCTTCTTCTAATGCTATAATGGAACAAAAAAGATCATTTTCTCCCATAAAGATCTCAATATGAGTTTCCAGCTGTCAGAAAAAACCAGTGCATTAACGAATTGATAGTTTTCAGGACTCATTACTCACAGAAAAGGAAAAATTGATAATATGTCTATATTCATGCCAAGGCATGCATGAAATCAGTGAAGGTAATAGATTGGAATAATAAGCAAGAAGCATACTAAATAAGTATAGGCTTCTATAGACATAGCATTTTAGTGCCTTCTGTTTTAAGGCAATGTTTAGCATGGTTAGCACTAAGGACCTCTTCTGATATTAATAAGCATTTATTTCAGTAAGATACCACAAATATATGAAAAAATGAAGAGCTGCATTGAGTACCTTCTCTATTTTGCTCTTTTGAGGTGCTGCTTTGCTTATGGTAGGTGGTCTCCTATTACTCGATAAAACATTAGAATCACTGTTACCAAGAGATCCACGTACAACTTTAGCTTTTGAACCTTTATCTAGGAGCTTTTTTTCCATGCCACCATTCTTATGCAGGGATTTTTTTTCGATATCACCATTCTTTTTGCCCTCCTTACAGTTAGGTGGCACAATATTATCGGTACAACTTATTGTTTCAGCACCAGAGTTCTGTTCATTGACCTGGGCATATGTAATCTCTGCAGTGTAATCTATTTCAGGAATCCAGTGTACAGTTTCAATTCCCGGATTCCGTTCTAGCACTATCTGGAGATCATCAGGCTCACAATCATGTAAACTTCTAACCTTTTCTTTGGAATGATCCATGTTGTCAGAGTGACATGTGGCATCAACCAATGTAATGCCAGAAATGATGCTCATATCTGTTTCCCACTGAGAAATATGTTGCTCATTTATGATTGACCTGGTAGGAACCATTAAAGAGTCATCCATAAGAGGTTTTTCCGCAATTGTTTCCATGCTATTCTTATGGTCATCATGTATTGCTTGAGCCTGGTCATCTTCGTATAAAGTGTGCTCAGCAGATAACTGCACTTCTGTCAATCTATCGGATCGGCTGACAACAAACCAATCTTCACCTCTCTGATTTCTGAGTACAAATGGTTCATTCATATAATTAGATGGAGTATCTTGGACGTTAACCTCTGGTTTTGTACTCTGCATATATAACACGTCCTCATTGACACCCGGGGTTCTCTGTAAGTTTCTGCAGTAATTTTCATCACACTCAAAATTTTCCATCTGTCTCCCATCTGAAATATTAGCATCCCTCTCAGTTATTATGATTGAATCAGTTGCAACTGGCTGGTGTTTTGTTCCATTGTCAATTTCTACATCAAGTGGACAGCAATGAACAGATTGCTCTTTCAATTCTGGGTCTTTAATGATGATGTACTCATCCCCGACTTCTACACTCTGCTGTGAATTACTGTCAACTATGCCTCTGCTTCTATGTTCCATTTTATTATAATCAAACTCCTCTTCTTTCATTAAAATATTCTGAAAAGCTTGCCAAATTTCATCACCTTTTTCAACATCACAAACTTTTGCTTCTGAGCTATTCTCTCCATAATCTGCTTGGCTGGAATCCATAACATGACATCTTTCCTTGTTTCGATGCCGACTGGACCTGCGGTGCTTCTGTATAGAGTCAACAACATTTTTTACCCTGTCTTTTAGGAAATCACCGTCCAAGAAATCATCTTTAATTAATGATTCATCAGAGGAACCATGACTGCCACCATCTTTTCCTTTCGAAGATATGTAATTAATATTGCGAATGACAACCGTTCTTGAGCTCTTGTTTTTGGGCCTCTGTTTTTTAGTTACTCCTGCTTCCAGAGTCTCCCTGTCAGATGACATGTCATGATCCAATTCATCAATTGATTCACTACCTGAACCAGAGGAAATCTGGTCAGAGTACCCATCTTGTTGCCCCAAAGTAGTTTGCTTGCTTTTGTTTGCTTTTCCATTCGAGTATCTTTCTTTCATGCGTGGAGGCTTGTTGATCCTTCGATGATGATCCTCCTTCAAGATACCATGATTGGACTCTTCTGCACGTGGAGGCCACTGCATATTTTGAAGATTACCTAGATAATATGGAGAGCTGAATTGCATACCAGAAAAAGCATATCCTTGGTACGGAGACATTTGCTGTGCAATGGGACCTTGAAAACTGTACATGTACTGAGGCAGATCATTTGCCAAACCAATTGGGGCTTGAGATATACCGTGGAATATAGTATCATTTACAGATTGCAATTTCTCCTGACTTGGCTTATGCATGTTGTTATCTGAAAATGGAGTCTATGATCAGATAAATGGAGGAAAGCTTTGGAAAAGAACAATTGTTTCCAAAATTTAGATACATACCAATTTAATTGTTTTAGTCTGTAATAAGGAAGCCCAGTCCCCAAGTGTAAAACTTGAAAAACTATATTTGCGACAATTTGGATTTACCATTATATACTGAACCAACAAGTTCAGAGAACACGCTGCTTGGGAAAAGAAACATAGAGGCACCTACATCTAGCAAATGTTTTAGGTGTTGGTATGTCATGATCTGTACTTTAAACTACATAATTTACCTGCCAGAGACATGCAAAATACTGGGCTCTGTAGTCTGTACCAATGTATCATAGCAGCCAGTCCATGTTCAACTGCACCAGCCACTAGCAACCAGCATAGGCCAGCACAGATTGACATGGACCCAAAAGGAATACTAACTTTTAATGACATAAACTTCAACAATTAACTGGCAGAACACATTGTGATTGTTAATATGCTAAACAAAGCCGGCATGGATATAGCATGATATTTAGTCAATTTCTTTTCTTTTTTCTTTTGAAGGAATATTTAGTCAAGCTCTAGTTATATGTTCACCAATTTATAGATACACATTTAGTACCTTTGTTTGTATTTGAGCATGCAGATGTATTTGTTGTATCAGCTGATGCTTCATCAAGAGTGCCATTTGGCTCAACTTGACAAGCAGCCACACGACTCACTGGCATGCTATATAAATGTGATACTGCTGGTCTGGAAATTGCTTCCATTGCTGCTAATTCATCCATCCAAAGCTTATCTTTCTCCTTTTTCTTGCACAATTCTTTGAATTCCAAGCATGCGTTCCTACATAATGACAGAAGTACATTTAAAAAAAAAAAAAACAATTGCAGAAAATAAATGGATGAAGAGTAGAACAGGTATAAAACATGTTGACATTATAAGTCTCGCCATCAATCAAAATCACACCTAAAACAATGAGTAAAGATCAATTGTAACATTGGCTGATCACACAATTGAATCTATCTAAATATTAACCAAGTGTACAAAATCATATAAACTTCAAGATTATACTGCTCTACAACACCAAAATTATCAAAATTAATTATCTCTGTAGTTTACTCTTACATGGAGGGAAGGCTTCAGTATGGCGATTTAAGAACAATCCCAAATTACCTCAAAATAGTCTCTTCCTCATGGCTTCAAAAAAAAAAATTCTAAAGTCATGGGAATAGTTTGTTTCCACTCACCACATTTTCCCACCCATGAGAGGACAAGAGGCAATGCATGGTTGCAATCTATATTGCTTGGACCCTCTGATTCCTAAATTATCCACATCTAACAAACATGGATCCGATGCTTAGACATGCACACACCGAAATCGCTAACCCATATCCATGGAACATAGGTAGCAATGGCAATCTGTCATAGTGCATGCATATTTACATGCTCCCTAAGCCCACAATCATAAGCCTATCACCCGCTCCGCATATTTTTGTCTTTATCTAGCTCGGAGTGCCTTCCTTTGTCACTTCACTACCCAGGTCTCATAATTCAATTAACCATATAGTTCATTACCAAAATTTATCACTATTTATGGAGTTGAGATATGATGCCATTTTGGGCAGCATCCTTCTCAAGCAAACCATGAAAACCTCTCTAGAAAGCATAGAAATGCTTAGAACTTTTTCTTTTTATAGGTCTTGTTCTTTAAATCTTCTTTGGTCAACAATGAGGTAATAATGCAGGTTTGAGGTGCATCATTTGGTATGCACTAGAAAGAATATCTGGGTCCTTGTATCTCGAAAGATGGGTTCTAGGTACAAGCATATCTCATAGTTTAGTGGTTCCAGCTCTAGTTACCATACATTTGGTGGCCAATTAAATTAGGAAAAGAATCAAAAGCAATAAAGTCAAAATAACAAGAAAAATAAAAAATCATCACTTTGCAAACTGAAACCAAAACCAAGTACTTGGAAAAAATTTTTAATCCTTTGGCATCAAGTTGCACTAACTATAATCAATGCATAAAGAAATATCTAACTATTACCAAAGAAAGAAAGAAAGAAAAAGGAAAAGAAAGTTAACTGATATACATGGAGACTCCTTTTTCTAGTGCTAAGATCACCCTAATTTTGTTATTTTAATATAATATGAAGACATTCTTTTTTTGAGTGACTCAAAAGACAAATTTCCTAATTCTGAAAATATTTAAATCACCTAAAGACTTTGCACTCGCTCAAACAGTCCTTAATTCCTTTCGAAATTGATGAGATAACAGACCTTTGTAGAATAATGGAAGCAGTTGACATATCCTCACACATTTCATAAACATGTTTAAGTGTCACAAGGAGACTTTTTATCATAGAAATGCTGCAGCAGAAAAGTGAGAAAAAATGCAACCTACCTATCATATAGATTAAAGTGTGCAGTAATAGGCTGAGTTGTAACAAAGATTGCTAGGCTTGATATAATAGGCTGAATTGTAAAAAAGATTGCTAGGCTTGATAACTTTCTCTTCAGTATAACTTTATATAATTTCTTCATGGTTGTAGATTCTTGTAAACCTTATCATCTATCAATATCATGTATATTCATTACCACAACTCAAATATGTCAGATTTCAGAAACATATAAATCCACAAGTTCATAATATCAAACATACGGGAAAATGCTACAGGCAAAGATGGATATCTCTTCAGATGAAATACAAAAGCATAAGAGGAAAAAATAGATGTATTAATGATGCTGTACCAATAGAAGTTCAAAGGAACTGTTCAAGCAACAAAAGATGAGATATTTATTCACAAGATAAGATAATGATGAACAGGAAAGCACTTGAGGATGATAATTTCTGATGACATGGGAATCAGATCTGCTGAGATATTTATTCACTAAGATGTCTGTCTGCTTACATTCTTTAATCATTTCTTATCTTGGAGAACTACTTTGGATGAGAATGTATTGGGTGCAGAATGGAAGTGAGTACCTTTTCAAACTATGGCCTAAAAGGTGAACCAGTATGTTATCAATTTTGGTCTCAATAGTAAACGAGCATCATACGGTAGAAGATGCAGAAGAAGATAGAATAGAGATTTCAGGAAGACAAGTACTAAATTTGATTGACTACAGCTTCACACCTCAAACGAAAAGCTCCAAAAGCATCAGCAAATGACACAAGATCCTCAATGTGAGCTAGTTCAAAGCCAGCAACACAGGCTCTAGCATATGCCATGCCTTGCTCTTTCAAGAGAACTGCTTTTCGAGTTTCTAAACTTCTTTGAAGGCATATCCTATCAAGACAAAAATGGAATGAGCATGCGATGGAGTAACATAGCAGAAGATACTCTGTGGCTTGAAAAGGAGATGCATTTAACAAAATGTGGGCAAGCAAAAGGTCAGATTATTTACTTGGAGCTTTCTCTCTGTGCAGCATCATGACCATGAGATTCAACTTTCAACTGGTGAGAATCCATTATCGCAGGAAGTTTAAAAAATAAAATAAAATAAAATAAAAGAACAACAACTTAGACATAAACATTGCTGCATAACCTGACATATCCTCAAAAAGCATGAAAGATACCTCAGAAGGAATCGCTGGCTTCTTTTTGTTGCTGTCTGCAAGAGTTACGTTGCCTGGACAACATAAAGGCATGAGTACGTTCGGTTACACGTTTTGCCATACTATACAGATCTACGATGAGATAGCGACTATCAATGAAAGCATCCACTGGCAAAGCAGCAACAGAGAAGGGGCAAATATATAAAGACAAAGACCAAGCAAAATGACATAGAAAACAAGAGTAATTAAAAGAGCATAAGAATAAGAATTCACTAGGATGATGAGTTGCTTAGTTTTAGTTATATGTAACATACAATAGTACCTTGATCTGTTAGATCCGTTCCAGTGAGGTTAGGTGCCTGCCAGTAATTAGAAGAAACGAAGAGAGCAAGATGATGATGACAAACTGGTAGACATTAAAATCATGGAAGACGAAAAGAAGGGAGAAAGCAAGCGGGAAGGGTGTTGAACGAGTAAACCAACCTCTCCCAAGTGAATGGAATCCTCAATCTGTAGGATCTCCTTTTCTATCGTCACCACCCGCTCCAGGATCTCAGGAGTGCTAACGAACCGAACAAACCTGAGCAAGAAGACATTACAGAGATCTCAAATTATATATTCTCATGGATAATCAACCGTCTGCTGAAGAAGAGAAGGGTGCCTACTCTAATCCGCATTCCCTTAGCATGCAATTATTTGAATCCCCGCAAATCAATTCTACTACTTCCTAACACTATCCAGTTAAAGGAAAAGGGGATTGGAAACGGCATGTAAAGAAATGGATCTATTGGTAAGCTTTCCATTTTCATTCGTTCTGTCTGTTTCTTTCTCCTCCTATTTCTTTTTGGAATGGTCTTGCCTTTCTTTACGCTGGCTAGAAAGAAGAAGTACAGGAGGGGGTGGGGCGCGCTACCTCTCGAGAGTGGCCTTGGTAAACCAGGCGTGCGGCGGCACGGAGTGGGGGCGGAGGGTGATGGAGTAGCCGCCCTTGGGGATCTCATCTCTGGCACATCGCAGATGGGAGAGGAACGGCTCCAGCAGGCCCGACGCTATCTTCTCACCGCCGCCGCCCGCGACCGAGAAGACCACTAGGTCGCACCTTCTCAGGGACAGTAAAGAAAATAATGTCACTCCGGCGAAAGAGAACAGAGGAAGAGAGAAACGCAATGCGGTCATGCAACGACGTGCGTACCTAGTCCGGGTAGGGGTCAGCTGGAAGAGAGCGTATGCGAGAGGAGCGTTCGGATCCATGATGAAGATTACCTGGTGGAGAGATGATGAGATCAGAGGAAGGGAACTTAGCTGCAGCTTTGCTCAGCGCGAGCGGCCCGAACGGGTACCTGGCAGGTGGTGGTGGTGGTGGTGGTGATGATTGCGTTTGAGCCGGGAGATTGACCGCGGAATTAAGGCAAGATGCCGACGGCGGTGGTGGGAGCAAATGCCGGGTGGTACGGGACGGAAGGGTTGGCTGTCACAACTCACCCCACCCCACCCCTTCTTCTCAAATCGCTCTCCAGCTTCCTTCCAAGTCCCACTCCACCCATGTACCGGAAAAAAAAAAAAAAAAAGTACCTAAAACAAAAGTCCCACTCGACCCAAGTGGATTTTGGATTCGTTTGGATTACTTTAAAAGCAATATTTCACATCCAGCCCATAATATTAATCTCACCGCTTCAACTCTATCCTAGGTCTTTTTGCCTTCTTGGCTTCTATCGAGGGATTGGGGTTACGGGAAAGAAGGATTCACCTGTGGATCGCCCACAGGTTGCTTTGAGAGCTACGCAGACAGCTGGATAACAGAGTCCGGAGAGCTTTGCGATCTGCGCGGAGGGTGGGTGATCCAACGTAGATTTGCGCGAAGGACCCTTCCACGAGAGAAACAGAACCGCTATTCGCTGCCGGCGAGGCCCCATCTGCTTGTTCCTTTCATTTGCCAGCTCAGCGGTTGGTGGCGCTCTCCCATGACTTGTCAGTTGTTGGTTTGATTACTATTTAATTTCGGATCAAACTATTGAGTGACAAAGGAGTAAGGAACAACCATATTTTTGAAACTTATACTAAAGCAAATAAATCAGGTCACTCTTGCATCCCCATGACTCCTCAACCACAATAACTCAAAATAAAGGCGAAAAGAACAGAATCCAACCTTTTTCTAACCCAGAGACCCCCTCCCTACCTTTTTGTTTTTTATCTTCTGTATTTTTTTTTTTTTTAAAAGAGCTGCGTGGTGGGGATGGAAAGGTCAACAATCGCTTGAAGACAACAAGTAGTGCAAAAGATAGGATATGCCGGAGATCACACCTATGCCAGTTAATATCCAGCTAGCAAAGACGGAGATGAGGATGCAACTTTTGGGTAAGAATGTTCGGAGTATGGAACTGATTTCAGCAGATCGAACCAAGTGGATTTTCCTTTGAATTTTTTGCGAGCTCAAAGTGTTCGGGTTTGACTCGTTTGTGTACAGTTCTAAAAAGTGTTTCAACTTGGCCCATTTCTTCTCTGAAGTGGGCTAAAAATAGTATTATTAGACTGATCTGGAGTTATTCTTGGATAGCTCGGTTCTTTTTGACATCAGAGTGAGAGAACAATGAGGAACCTCCAGAAGTAAGAAAACTGATCATTAGAAAAGATGTAAATAAAACACCGTCATCTGAAAAAACAAAAACAAAGAACAAATGGAGCGTCTCGTCCTCCCATAACAAAAGAGAGTTAATTTTAGCAAAATCTTAGCATAGCCAGTAACCACTGATAATTTTTTCTCCATGCATAACTCCCTATTAATAGCTGTTCTCAATTTCCATTAAAAACTAAGAACTGTCTCGTTAAATGACACGTGGGTAATCATGGTATTGTACAAATAATAAATCTTGGTCAACACATTATTGTTCAAACTCCTTTTTATGTTTGTTTATAAAGAAAAAAAAAAGATATGTTGATTTTCAAGATCTATGAAGTTTAAACAAGCATCACATTTGGAGATGGAGTTACGAATTTTTACTTTCGATAGCTTTTGCCTATGATGAAAATAGCTTTTGATAGCTTTTGTCTATGAAGAAAATAGTATGAATATTATTCATTCGATTTATTTTTATAATTAAATTAATTTAAATATAGATAAAAATTTAAAAATTCAACTAATATCCATATCTATATTGATCAAAAAAAAATGAATATGAATATGAATAAACAATTATTCAATCCGTATCCGAATCTATATATAACTCTATATAATTTTCTGTAGTATTTATTAATTTTTAAAAATATATATATAATTATATAAATGTATGATTAACTTGATTTATTATTTATTTAATAATATTATTAATTTTATAGTTATAAAATTTAAATATATAAATTATATTCATAATTATATTCATACTTCTAATATCCAAATTATATCCATATCCATTTGTAATAAACGTAAAATATAAATTTTTATATTCGAATAATATCCATATCCATATTTGTATTCATCAGATAAAACAAATATGAATATAAATATGCTAATATCCAATCCATATCCAATCTGGTTTCAATCCTATTTTTGCCCATGAATTTGATAATATTAGCATTGCCATCCATCACAGAAGGTTAGATTAACACCCATTGCTAATTAGCCTAAAAATTGAAGGCCAAGCAGCCCTAACCGCTGTTGACCGCATGGCAAAGCGAGAAATGGTGATTAGCTCCGAATTTGATTTGCATATCCGCTGCAGGACTCGAACGGCCATCCAAGAATAAACCGGTAGAATCCTGCATCATTCTATTGGCGGGGAGACTAATTAAATCTGCAATTCTCAAGATCAATTTCATAGGTTTACCACTCACCCCTTTCAAAGGAACGAAGCCATAAGATACTCCAAAGATTTAAATCACTAAAAGCAAATAACAGAAGCACGGTTAAACAACTCTTTTAAAAAGACATTACATAGCAAATCTTTCCATTAACTACCGAAAGTTCAAGTGCCCTTAGTTGTATTCCACAAAATACCATGCGACAATAAACCAAATCCAAAGTACATCATTACAGCTAATTAAGCCCAAATGCAAGTTTAAGTCAACACCGTTCAAAGAAAGATCAACAAGATAAATGGGCATTATTAGAAAAGTTGCCGGAGAACTTGATCATTTCTTTTTAGCCATGAACAGGCCCCACCTCTGCTCACCAAACGAACTTCTCTTCAGCTTTGCTTTCCAGCCACTAACAATTTCATCGTAGTCTTCCTGAACATCAAATTAGAATGGTAGGTTAAACATCAAGTACAATGAAGAAACTTATGAATGCAACTTTGTGCACACAAAACATCCTACCCTTGAAAATTCTTGAATGAAAGCATCCTTATCCTTCTCAACAGCATCTAATTCCCTCTGAAGAACTTCTAGAAACTGAATGAAAAGTAATTAAATCCTTTAGCCTTTAAGCAATAGTATTAACATTTTGCTTCTCATTTTATGCACCATACACCTTTCGCTTTCATATCAATAAAGCTGGAGGATTTATTGGCCAATTCACCACTACATAAACAATTCCATAAAACTATATGTAAGGGGTAGGATGAAGTCAGAACCTGATCTGTCCAATCTTCTGCAACAACCTCGTAAAAACCAGCATCTTTAAGCATCTGATAAGACAACCATTATATGAATACGCTATTCTGTTTTCAGAATTCAACTTCTCTCTCTCTCACACACACATACGTACATGTACGTGTGTGTGTGTGTGTGTGTGTGTGTGTGTGTGTGTGTGTGTGTGTAGAGAGAGAGAGAGGTATGTACGCATGCATACATGCATTCGTGTCATAGAGAGGTACAAAAGCCAACCTGGCCATAAGCCTCTACATCGTGAAGATCATATCCTCTTTGCTTGATATACTCCGTAAATGCCTCTGATGGTGCCCCAGAACTCTTGCAGTAATCAGTAATAAGAATCTTTCCTCCTGGTTTTAACCACTTAAAGAAACTTCTAAACAACATGGGTTTGTCCTGGAAAGACCACATTACCAGACTCATCAGTGTTAACTAATTTGCATAGATGAGTGTTTCAGGTTAAGAAGAACTTGGTAAAAAAAACAATTAGTTCACCAGTGTAATGTATTCTGAATCAATATACAGATGACAGATATCAGGATTTTTAACCAAATCATAAACAACCCAGTTAATACTAAAAGAATGAAGCAGCTGATGAGCTAGCTACAGTCCAATGTGAACCACATGATAAATGTTCACGTTCAAAATCCAAAAGCAGTGGGTCGAAAAATTTCTCCACTGTTCCTACCAAACGCTATGTGAGGTAACATACTTGTATGTGAAGTATAGTGTCACGGCTGTAGATCACATCAAATGTATCATCTGGATAAGTTTTCTTGGTGCAGTCAGCAACCTCAAACTCAATTGAGCACTTGCGCCCAATGGCACGTTCAAGAGCAAAGGAGATCATATTTATTGAAAGATCAATCCCAACGACATCCACATCAAACTTCTCAGCCATATAAAAGTCGCCTCCCCCAATGCCACATCCCACATCAAGGACTTTCTGTCCAGGATTAAGTGCCAGCTTTGCCACAAATTCCTTCGTAGTCTCTGATGGTATAAGGACAGTAAAAAATGTAACTCATGGAGGAATTAACACAGAGAAAAGCAACAGGCATATTATCAGAGAGGGGAAATAAAACTGAAAGATTCACAAAGAAAAATGATTAATGAGTGTAATGGCTATATTGTGACTATTTAACTTATTAAGGATTTTGATTCTGCATATCCCCATTTAAAGTTGCCCAGCATTCTGTTATTTCTTGTTCTTCTTTAGAGAATATATGGTTATAAAAAGTTTAATATTTGACACTAGCAAATAAACAAAACTTGATAAGGAAAATAGTCTAACATGAACAGACAGTTATGAAAAGCCCAAGGTACAAAAGAAAACAATAATGTAAGTATTAACAGTACTGTAGGATTGTGCAACCAACAACACTAGACTTAAGCCAATGAGCGCCTGCAAAATAAGCCAACTCCCCAAACATTTGCAGTAAGTATAAGTTCATCGCCATCACTATTTTCTTAGTAAAATATTCCCTTAAGACTACTAAGGGCCCGTTCTTTTGTGGATAAATATCATGGAAAAGTTGGTCTACTTTCCCATTGACCAATTTACCCATGTTCTCACATTTTTCAAAATGGGGAAGTTACTTTCCCTTGGATAGCATTTACCCATGAAATGAGAGAAAATATTACCTACCTAGAGGATGGCTAAATCATTTTCTCATCAGCCAGTTAAGTAGGCATTTAATTTTATACCTAAATGCCCTATCCTAATTTCCAATGTCCCCATCATTCAATACTCAATAACTCAATCATCCACTTTCTCCAAATCTAAAAAGCATAAGAGATATTACAGGAAATATGAATAAATTTTAACAACTTATCCAAGAAAATCGTAATGCAAAAGAACATGGGTAATAGATTTCGGCACAACTTTCCAATACATAATAGAGCATAGGTAAATTATTTTCCTATCTAAATGTTGCCTGAAAAATATTTAACTAGGAAAATACAGATTTCCAAGTAAATTTTTTCATAAAGGTGAACCCTGGCTGTCACAAGTTTGAAACATGGAAACAACCACAGCATACATGAGGGTAAAGCTACATACATCTGACCCTCCCTAGACTACACAATGGCAGGATAGTCCTGCACTAGGCCACCATTTTTATTCCCTTTAGACTGTGCACATCATCCTCCAGTAATTGAAAGACATTCCTAATAGGTGCTCTGCTATGTATCAGATCATGTATCAACGTGTATGTGTTATGCTGCACTGTAAAATAACAATCCAGTAGCATAAGCTTGTATCCTGCTTTCTCATACTGGTCCATGTTCAATCATCCTATTTGTTTCTATTCAAGAAGTTTGCACGCAAAATATATCTTTAAATCCTAAAGAATCAAAAAATCAACTTTATTTGTATTTGTTTAATATAGCTTAACAGCACTTATGCAACCAAAAATGTTTAACATGACAAAAGTGTCTTGGGGTCTAAAGGAATTTGACATGGTAACCTTCAAGAAATTTAGGACTCGTTTGGTTCGTGGGAAGAACTTTTCTTCTCAGGAAGTCAGTTCCTGAGAAGTTATTTTCTGGTCTAAAGAAATTTGGCATGGTAACCTTTAAGAAATTTAGGACTCGTTTGGTTCGCAGGAAGAACTTTCTTCCTAGGAAGTAACTTTCCAAGAAGTCAGTTCTTGAGAAGTTATTTCCTGGGAATAAGATTTTGGTATGTTTGGTTGATTATGGAAAGTGATTTATTGAAAAGTGACATGTTTGGTTAAGCATCCATTTTACTAAGAAAACTGTGCAAAATACCATTATATCCTTAATAGATATGAGACCATGCATGTTGCTCCTAAACTTTATATACATAATACTATTATATTTATATTAATATAAATATAATATTAATATATTATAATATAATATTAGATTATAATAATTTATTATATTAATATAATACTAATATATATTATATTATGTTAATACAATATTAATATTTTAATATGATAAATTTATCGATATCTTAATAAATATAATATTATATTAATATAAATATTGATATATTAATATAAATACTATATTAATATTAATAAAAATATTATATTAGTATAAATATTAAAATATAATAAATATAATATTATTATTATTATATTTATATAAATATTAGAATTATAATTATATTATATTATATTACCACTATTCAGTATTTCATCCTAACCATCTATGATATTTTACAAAATCTTAGCCATAGATCTTAAAAGGATATTTTGGGAAAGAAAAAGTACCATCACTTTCCATCCCATGAGAAGTGCTAAAATCCACCTCCTCCATGGATTTCCACTTTCCGTGAAATGTGGAAAGTGACTTCTCATGGAAAGAACATTTTTTCCTTCTCTCTCCTCTTAAAATTCCAATCAAACAAGAGGCTTCCTCTCCACTTCCCAAGAACTGCCTCTTCCCCCCTCTTAATGAGTTATCTATTTATAGATATGCATGAATATATATATCTGCACATACATAATAAACAATTAGTTGTTCCAATCAGTTCACAATCTGATAGAACTGACAAATTGTCTGCTAAATACAAGTTTACGGCGTGATAACTTTTGTATATATATCATAATAGTAATGACATCATGATTCATGGTTTTTAAGTGTTACAGACATCAAAAAATGGAAAATTTGAAGTGTTAGATAACATGTGGGGTCATGTGGTGCATAACTCTCATACCACAGCTGATTCAAATACTTCAGGAAAAGATGAAGCAAATCAATATGGTTGGGTCTGAATAACAGGACAAATTGATGTCATGCATCATTCAAAATAACAGGTTAAAAATTTTGCGAACAGAAAAATAGCAAGCAGTTATAAGGTAAGAGGAATCTGAAAAAATTTGAGTGTCACCCCAATTACTCAAACTATTACAACAATCATTTTTGCAATTTTGCTTTTCAATGAATTCAATGCACACAGGAACTACTGCCTAGCTGTGTAGAGTTAGGCTGAAAATTGTTTTTAATAATTACAAAGGAAAAAGGAAACCAGAAAAGGTAATTGATAATATGCATACCGATTCCTCCAGTGCTTACAAAACCTTCTCCAAAGACACGCTCATATCGTAAAATTCCACTGCTCTTGTACTGCACATTATCCAAGAAGCGCTGGAATCCCCTGTCATCAGTGGATCTGACCTTTTGCCATAACCAACAGATCTACATAATTTTTAGACGCTCAATTAACCATTCTATTTGGAGAAAAAAAAATCCAGTGCGTATGAGAGAGAGAGAGAGAGACAGAGAGAGAGAGAGAGAGAGAGAGAGTGAGAAGGATTTACTTGATTTTGATTTTTCTTGTTCCGTACATAAGCCCTAATGCACTTAAAAGTAATGAGAGAGAGTTCAAAGGAATTTCCTACACCATCAAAGGTGTGGCACTCTTTAAAAACCTGTATTAAAAACTCAAATCAGAAGCTAGAAAGATACTAAATCAAAAAGAATTCATCTATACAACATATGTGCTTCCACAAGCATATAAGCAGCCAACATATGGGGTTCATGAGAGCTAGAAGCAGTCTCCCACTATCTTGGATGACTTCATACTTGAAATAAAGCAGCCTCAAACAGGGAATGACATGGGAAAAAAGAGGCCAAAAAAATACAAATGAAACAAAGATGCAAAGTAGCAATAACAGCTGCTGTTACGATGAGACTGATATTTACTTCCAAATTTTTAAGGGGACATAAATAGTCACAACATCCAAAACCAACAGACATTTCAAGGAAGCTACATTAGCACTTTAGCAATAAGTCTTCTCACATTTAGATAGAGGTTACTATCTAAGGGTTCTATTGAGTGTTAAGAAAGAGTCTTGTCAATTGCCAAGATAGCGAACAAAGTCCAAAAGGTAAATTGTATGTTATATTTGGTACAAAATTTTAGTATGCTCAATGAATTTTACTTTTATGCAATGTCAACTTCAGTTTAAAATTGTTAAAACTACACGCATAAAGAATCTATAGAACACAAAATATTTGACAATTTTGTGTAATAACTTTTCAGTTTTTTATTTTTCTTCTATTTTTATTTTTTTATTTTCTTTTTTTTGACCAAAAGCTCCAAAACAAAATTTCTGAAATTGTCAAAAGTGCCAAAACAGAAGCTCCACAGATCCAGCTTAAACCGAAACCAAAATTGTGTTTTAAACCTTCTTACAAATTCTTTGTTTTTTTTTTTAAGGGAAGTGAATGTTTGATGTGTGCTATGAGTATGTTGTTCTTTAAGCATCCACATGTCCTACAAGACACTGGTTTTGTGGAACTTTCCACCATGATACTATAACTCATATATTGTTGCCACACCTCCCATGGAAATATTAAATGCAATTACCAAAAAATTCTTGTATTCATTTTTTTATATCCATCTCCCAATCTTGTAAAAGCTATTTCGGAAAAAAATCTGGAAAAAAAATCTGTTCATGTAGTGAGAATGCTAATGCTTCAAAAGTCTTCAAAAGCACAGATTCGCCTAACTCAAAGTCTCAACGCTTATGGAGAATTATCATTTTAAAAGCTAACAAGGAAGAAGATATACACCCAGAGTCAAATAGAGCACCCATCATCAAAAAAGACAATGTGCAAGACTAAAAGCACCCCAATGGAAGGATATTGACAGTAATGTATATTACCTTAGTATAGAACCTTGGTTCCCGGTAATGTGTTGGGTTGGTTTTCCTCTTAGAGTCTCCCGACTGGTGGAAACAAGATTCTCTGAAGAAAATATATCCACCAACCTTTAACCATTTTACCATCCTTTCCACCAGCCTTTCCACCTTTATCCAAAAACAAAAGAAAATTAGAAAATGACATGGGGAGCATTTCAAAACAAAAACTCCCAGTTTGAATGCCAATACCATATGTAATTCTTAACTCACAGCATCAAAGGTCCATATATTAAATGGCTAACTAAATAATGCATATATGACCCATGTTAGTGCATAAGAACTAGAACACCAAGCTAACATCCCAAAAATAAAAATGCACCAAATTCAATTATCGCATTAATCCAGCATTACTACTCATAAGGTCTGATAACAGTCTAATACAATGTAAGTAGTAAACTTAGCTTCCTTTAAGAAAATGTCCGGTAATGTTTTAATTAAATGTATATATCTATGCATGCATCCATACATACATTATATAGTTATTGAATTTGTAATTACACGGTTATCTGCTTTAGTGGGTGAAACTTTGAAAGCAACAATGTACTTTTATGTCAGAAAAAACTCTGATCGTCCGACATACAAAAATACCTACTTTTCCAAATTCAGTGAAATACAACTAATGAAGTTAGAATATAATAGCATCAGTTGTCAAGTGCAAATCACCTCATTATCTGATAGATACATCAGTAACCAGTTTGAGAATATCAAGTCCACAGATTCTTCTTCAATCAGCAAGTCTGGAGATGTTACATCGGCACACATGAAGCTTGCATTCTTAAAATGCCCATTGACGCTCTCATTCTGCAGATATAGGGTAACTCAAGATTAACTTTGATGTCTAGTGAGAATATACATGACTATTGCAACAAGATCTAGTTTTCATGAACCAATAGTTACCTTCTTAATCACATTTTCGATGAAATCCATAGCCAGAACGTGACCCGCTTCTTTTGCCAGCTCACCAGTGAAGCGACCAATACCAGCCCCAAGCTCCAAAACTGATTTTCCTTCATACGGCGGAAGCAAAGAGAGAACCTACAAAAGAATAAAATCAAGTAACGTAAAATGAAATATCACTAATCGGTGTCAAAAGTCTGGTACATTATAACATGATAATCAAGAAGAATAAACAGTAAAATACCAGCACAAAAGTCAGAGTGGCATTCTACTTGAAGACAGATCCTCATTTATCACAATAAAACATCATAAGGCAAAGATAATCCTATCAAATAATTTCCAGAACTCCTATTTTCAAAATACTAAGTAAAATAATCCACAACACCGCCTGGGACATTTCCCGAATTGCATGTGAGACACAGAGAGAGTAGTAATACCTCGGGCCTCTCTTCCTTGTCGAGATCGGTGGCACGGGAGTCGAGCATCATAGCCTCCACGGTGAGGTCCTTGGAGTGCTCCATCCAGTAGCTCTTCTGGACCATGCGTTCCTCCTCTCCTGCTCCTGCCACCAAAGTACACCGTCACCATGACTACTACCCAACTCATCATATCATCGTAACCAATACATCATATCACAAACAAACAGCACCGGACAGGCGTTCCAGATCTAGATCTTTTCATTTTTTCCCTCAAACGAACACGACTAAAAATTAAAATAATCTCGTCTTGTCTTGTTAGATCCAGATCTAAGATCGATTTTTTTTTCCTGTTAATGTCAAGAACTCGTTTAGATCGACATACCACTGACGGCAGCCATTTTGTTTATCTTGTGATTGAGGTGGCTTCTCCGACTGCGTCTGCTAAAGAAGAAAAGGAAGAGGAGGAGCAGCAGCTAAGAGCCCTCGATGGCAACGCGAGAGCGAGAGAAGCTCCGAGATCTGCGGTTGTCTGACCTTCCCCTCTGCTGCATCAACACTTCTTCCGATCTGCCGAGTTGGGTCCGATTTCTTCGCTCCTCCCTCTACTCGCTCTTTGATCCTCCCGTTTCCGACGGCGCAACTGGCTATATATGTAGTGACTCTTGGGACGCGGTGCGGGAGGGATTCGAAATTGAACCCTAGCACTAAAGTTGGGCCCAAGTCGGGCCACACTAGGTTATTAGTTCGGCCCAGATTTCCGGATCCAGGCCCAGCTTTTGCATCATAAGGCCCCGTACCACGAAGCCATCCGCGGCGGTTAACCTTCCTCCGATGAAGGCGACAGGAAGCGGGGGAGAGAAGCGGATTCAAAGGGTCGAGAAAACGTCGGTCAGGCCATGGCTTCCGTTTTGTAAGGATTGATATTAGCTCTAAACTTTCTTTAAAAAAAAAAAAAATTCTATCTTTCTTCTCCCAATCATTATTTCCCGTTATCATCTATCTATTTTATCCTCTTATATATAACCAACATTTTTTTCTAACTCTCTCTCTCTCTCGTTTTCCCTTTAACAAGAGAAGAAAAAGGAAATTAAGAAATAAATCTTCTTTATATTCGGGGGAAGTAAGCGCCTACGACCGATTCCAATCTCTCGGGTTTCCATCCAAACCATAAGCATCGTCGTGGTCTTGAAATGGAGGTAAGTAAACCACCTCATAGTATCTTCTTAAGGATTCTTTAATGATTTGATTTTGCATCGCCGGACACCCTAACGAAGTTTTTGTGGCGGTCTTCCTTCTCCGTCTCTGTCCCCGTCCCAGGGTGGGAACCGTCATGTTGCCTTTGAGGCGGCCAAGGAGATGCAGTCCCCCCGTTTCCGCGCAATCCTTCGGGCGACGAGTGGCCGCAAGAAGAGAGGCCCCACCGACGTCAAGAGCTACTCCCATGAATTGAATTCTAAAACACCCCACCATCTTCCAATCCGAAAGTTTCGCGGACTCAGCAGCCCCGAAGTAATGATTTCTTCTTCTTTTTTTTCTTTCTTTCTTTCTTTTTTGATGAGAATGTATACATATTATAATGGTTTCTTGTTCTCCTTTCCCCTGTCTGATGCTTTTTCACCATCAATTCAATCATTTAGTGATTCATCGCATGGCCATTCATTTATTTCATCCGCATTCTATTATTATAGGATATAATGACCTTCATTCGAACAAAGTTTAATCGCTTGAAGAATGAAATTAATGCTGAGCTTGGTGTATATGCCGGTGATCTGGTGGGCATACTTGAAAAAGCTGCCGATGAGCATGCTGAATGGAGGGTGCCCCTGGAGGACCTCTTGGTCGTAGCGCAGAAGTGTGCGGAGATGCCTCCAGATGAGTTCTGGCTCAAATGTGAGGGAATTGTTCAGAATCTGGACGACCGTCGCCAGGAGTTGCCAATGGGCACATTGAAGCAAGCTCATACCAGGATTCTTTTTATCCTCACAAGGTGCACTCGTTGGCTTCAGTTCCAGAAGGAGGGCACTTATGGGGAGGAGGACCATATTCTTGGCCTCCACCAGCTTAGCGACTTGGGGGTCTATCCAGAGCAGACTGGTTCGGGGGAGGCAGGCCAGGGGCCTAGGAGTGCAATGAGTACCATAAAAGATAGGCTCATAAGGAAGAAAATCCTAGAGTATAGGTATCTGAGTCAAGATTTCACCGGCCGCCCATTAAGATACTCAGCAGAGACAGATTCACCAGCAAAAATGTCTTCATGGAAGAAGCTTCCATCAGCTGCTGAGAAGAATCAGAAGAAATTCCATGATGGCAAAGATGAATCCCTCATGAAGAAGGTATCAGATTCTTTGCCACAAGCAGATAAAACTAAAGTGGGTTTGGATGAGACTGCTGAAATCCTCGATGTCTCTGAGCATTGCTCTGAGATCTTAGACAGTTTGATGCAGCCCTCCTTGAAGGACCACGATGTCGCGAGTGATTACTCTGAAGGTCAACAGATCCCAGATGATGGGAAGCCGAAAATGATATGCAGGATTTGTGATTTTGAGATACCGACCATACATGCCGAGGGTCATTTTAGAGTATGCACTATTGCTGATAGATGTGATTCAATGGGTTTAACTATAGATGAGCGGCTGGGGAAAGTTGCTGAAGTCCTTGAAAAGATTCTGGCCACCTGTACATCAAGGAGTTCTGATATGGTGGTCGTGAACCAAGAGCTTGCAAAAATCAGTGCCTCATGTATAACTGAAGAGTCTGATGATATGTCTCCATGTCAGAATAACTCATCCTGTCCATCTGCTGGCACTAGGGAGTGTTCTCTAGAAGTGGCTAGTACTCTAACCATGAACAATCTAAATGAATTGCCACCAATGCTGAATGGTTCACATTGTGCATCATCGTCAGGAAGCATGTCTCCACAATCACCATTGCTGACACCAAGGACTAGACAGATTGAGTTGCTAATGAGTGGACCGAAGGCACTTTCAGAGATTGAAAGCCTTCAACAGGTATGCTCTTGTTCATCCATTTTCTTAGCATGGGACAGCATACTTGGTCTGTAGAATTAGATGGTTGACTTGGTATTTGCCTCAACAGTTGTTTTTGGTGCTAAGTATTTTGACTTTCTTCTTGTTCTCATCGTTATTGCATAGGATTCATATTATACATTAATTGAAATAAGTCATAGGGAAAGAATATTAATCAAAATATTTATTTATTTGGGTGGTTCATTTGATGGCATCATTCCTTGATGTTGAAGAGCTGTTAATACTAAGGTTTTGAACTCTATGTAACAGGGATGTTCTAGTTTCTCAATGGAACTAGATGCTCCACCATTCTGCTCAATCTCGGTGGCCATCCAGGTCGAGCATCCTAATAAGCAAATTTTTAGGGCTTCTTTTGGCATTACTGTAGATAGTGGAGCTTTTGTCTTTAAAACATGGGATGGTAGAGCTTTCACTAATACAGCTTTTAATGAAAAGTTGTTTAATGTTTACTGACTGCATTTATGAAGTTCTGTGGAACTTTAACTTATGTTTAGTAACTAAATTGAAAAGGTGCTTTTAATATCAAGTAAAGATGGTAAAGGATATTACAGTACTTTCAATTGTTAACTATTTTTACCATCAAAAATGGTGATTATAAAATATTCTTAATTTATAAATTATTTGTATTGATATTTTAATTTAAATAATGAAATAAATAAAAATTTATATTTGTTAAAATGTAATAATATTTTTTAATATTAATATTATTATATAATAATATTATTTATTATAGTATGATTATTTTAATATAATAATGATAATTATACAATATTAATGTAATATAATATAGGGTGTTGTGATATCGACGTGATTTCTGCGGCCATTCCTCATAAAGGAATAAGAAGGACAAAGGTCTTCAGCAAGGTATGCAGTCTCATTGTGGATTTTGTGCCTGTAGAAGAACCAGTATAGTACAGTATGCTGCCATATGGAACCTCACTGTACACTGAATAAATATATATATATATATACATACATATATATATATATATATATGTATG